>CM053789.1:683981297-684003797 GCA_028749045.1 Cupressus sempervirens | reverse complement strand
AGTCTGCTCATAAAGTCGAGCCACCAAGTACTCTCACCAAGTCGACTCTTTAAGTCCTTTCATCGAGTCACCCCACCAAGTACTCTCACCAAGTCAACTCTTTAGGTCCGTTCATAGAGTCACCCCACCAAGTCGACCCTTCAAGTGCGTTCATCAAGTCACCCCGCCAAGTCGACTCTTTAAGTTCATTCATCAAGTCACCCCACCAGGTTAGCCCACAAATTACTCTCACCAAGTCGACTCTTTAAGTTCGTTCATCAAGTCACCCCACCAGGTTGGCCCACCGAGTGGACTCTTTAAGTTCGTTCATGAAGTCACTCTGCCAAGTCGGCCCACCAGGTCGACTCTTTAAGTTTGTTCATCAAGTCACCCCGCCAGGTCAGCCCACCAACTACTCTCACCAAGTCGACTCTTTAAGTTTGCTCACCAAGTCACCCTGCCAGGTCGGCCCACCAAGTACTCTCACCAGGTCGACTCTTTAGGTTTGTTCATCAGGTCACCCCACCGAGTACTCTCACCAAGTCGACTCTTTAAGTTCGTTCATCAAGTCGCCCCGCCAGGTCGGCCCACCAAGTACTCTCACCAAGTCAACCCTTTAAGTTCGGTCATCAACTCACCCCGCCAGGTTGGCCCACTAAGTGCTCTCACAAAGTTGACTCTTTAGGTTCATTCATCAGTTCACCCCGCCAGCTCGGCCCACCAAGTTCTCTCACCAGGTCGACTCTTTAAGTTCGTTCATCAAGTCACCCCGCCAGTTCAACCCACCAAGTACTCTCACAAAGTCGACTCTCTAAGTTCGTTCATCGAGTCACCCTGCCAGGTCAGCCCACCAAGTACTCTCACCAAGTCACCCCGCTAGTTCGACCCACCAAGTCAACCCTTTAAGTTCGTTCATCAAGTCACCCGGCCAAGTCGGCCCACCAAGTCGACTCTTTAAGTCCGTTCATCAAGTCACGTGACCAGGTTAGCCCACCGAGTACTCTCACCAAGTTGACTCTTTAAGTTTGTTCATCAAGTCACCCGGCCAACTCAGCCCACCAAGTACTCTCACCAAGTCGACTCTCTAAGTCCGTTCATCAAGTCACCCCGCCAGGTCAGCCCACCAAGTCGAATCTTTAAGTCCATTCATCAAGTCACCCCACCAAGTACTCTAACCAAGTCGATTCTTCAAGTGCGTTCATCAAGTCACCCGACCAACTACTCTCACCAAGTCGACTCTTTAACTATGTTCATCAAGTCACCCCACCAAGCACTCTCACCACGTCAACTCTTCAGGTCCATTCATAAAGTCACCCCACCAAGTCGACCCTTCAAGTGCGTTCATCAAGTCACCCCACCAAGTACTCTCACCAATTCGACTCTTTAAGTCTTTTCATCAAGTCACCACACCAAGTACTCTCACCAAGTCAACTCTTTAGGACCGTTCATCAAGTCACCTCGCCAAGTCGACCCTTGAAGTCTGTTCATCAAGTCACCCCACCAAGTACTCCCACCATGTCGACTCTTTAAGTCAGTTCACGAAGTCACCCAACCAGGTCGGCCCACCAAGGACTCTCACCAAGTCGACTCTCTAAGTCTATTCATCAGGTCAACCCACCGAGTACTCTCACCAAGTCAACTCTTTAGGTCCGTTCATCAAGTCACCTCGCAAAGTTGACCCTCTAAGTTCGTTCATCGAGTCACCCGACTAAGTCGACTGTTTAAGTCCTTTCATCAAGTCACCCCGCCAAGCCGACTCTTTAAGTCCGTTCATCAAGTCACCAGAACAACTACTCTCACCAAGTCGACTCTATAAGTCCGTTCATCAAGTCGGCCCACCAAGTACTCCCACCAAGTCGACTCTTTAAGTCCGTTCATCAGTTCACCCTGCCAAGTACTCTCACCAAGTCAACTCTTTAGGTCCGTTCATCAAGTCACCCCACCAAGTCGACCCTTTAAGTCCGTTCATCAAGTCGCCCTGCCGAGTTGCTTCTCTAAGCCCACTCACCATGTCAGCTCACCAAGTCGATTGTTCAAGTACGTTGCCAAGTCAACTCTTTAAGTTCGCTCGCCAGGTCAGCCCGCCCAAGTCGCCTCTTTAAGTTCGTTCGCCAGGTCGGCCCGCCCAAGTTACATCAGCGGGCTAACTCACCGAGTCACCTCACGAAGTTGACTCTTTAAGTGCGCTCACCAAGTCAGCTCACCAAGTCGACTCACCATCTTGCCTCGATAAGTGGGCTTGCCGAGTTACCCTGCCAAGTCGTCGCCTCTTTAAGCCCGCTCATCGTGTCAGCTCGTCAGGTCGGCTCACCAAGTCGACTAATCAAGTAGGCCCACCAAGTCGCCTCAAGGATAGCTCCTCACTATGAGTCACCTCACCATGTTGACTCAATGAGTCACCTCACCATGTTGTCTCTTTGAGCCTGCTCGCCGGGTCGCCTCACCAAGTCGACTTGAGTACATTGCCAAGTTGACTCTTTAAGTTCACTCGCCGGGTCGACTCGCCAAGTCAGCTCACCATGTCATCTCAACGAACCAACTCGCCGAGTCGCCTCACCATGTCAGCTCTCTAATACCACTCGCCAAGTCGCCCCACCAACTCGCCCCATTAGGCCCACTCTCACCAAGTGGACTCTTCAAGTCTGCTCATAAAGTCGAGCCACCAAGTACTCTCACCAAGTTGACTCTTTAAGTCCTTTCATCGAGTCACCCCACCAAGTACTCTCACCAAGTCAACTCTTTAGGTCCGTTCATAGAATCACCCCACCAAGTCGACCCTTCAAGTGCGTTCATCAAGTCACCCCGCCAAGTCGACTCTTTAAGTTCATTCATCAAGTCACCCCGCCAGGTCAGCCCACAAATTACTCTCACCAAGTTGACTCTTTAAGTTCGTTCATCAATTCACCCCGCCAGGTCGGCCCACCGAGTGGACTCTTTAAGTTTGTTAATGAAGTCACTCTGCCAAGTCGGCCCACCAGGTCGACTCTTTAAGTTCGTTCATCAAGTCACCCCGCCAGGTCAGCCCACCAACTACTCCCACCAAGTCGACTCTTTAAGTTTGCTCACCAAGTCACCCCGCCAGGTCGGTCCACCAAGTACTCTCACCAGGTTGACTCTTTAGGTTTGTTCATCAGGTCACCCCACTGAGTACTCTCACCAAGTCGACTCTTTAAGTTCGTTCATCAAGTCGCCCCGCCAGGTCGGCCCACCAAGTACTCTCACCAAGTCGACCCTTTAAGTTCGGTCATCAACTCACCCTGCCAGGTCGGCCCACCAAGTGCTCTCACAAAGTCGACTCTTTAGGTTCATTCATCAATTCACCCCACCAGCTCGGCCCACCAAGTTCTCTCACCAGGTCGACTCTTTAAGTTCGTTCATCAAGTCACCCCGCCAGTTTGACCCACCAAGTACTCTCACAAAGTCGACTCTCTAAGTTCGTTCATCGAGTCACCCTGCCAGGTCAGCCCACCAAGTACTCTCACCAAGTCACCCCGCTAGTTCAACCCACCAAGTCGACCCTTTAAGTTCGTTCATCAAGTCACCCGGCCAAGTCGGCCCACCAAGTTGACTCTTTAAGTCCGTTCATCAAGTCACGTGACCAGGTCAGCCCACCGAGTACTCTCACCAAGTTGACTATTTAAGTTTGTTCATCAAGTCACCCGGCCAGCTCAGCACACCAAGTACTCTCACCAAGTAGACTCTCTAAGTCCGTTCATCAAGTCACCCCGCCAGGTCAGCCCACCAAGTCGAATCTTTAAGTCCGTTCATCAAGTCACCCCACCAAGTACTCTAACCAAGTCGATTCTTCAAGTGCGTTCATCAAGTCACCCGACCAACTACTCTCACCAAGTCGACTCTTTAACTATGTTCATCAAGTCACCCCACCAAGCACTCTCACCAAGTCAGCTCTTTAGGTCCGTTCATAAAGTCACCCCACCAAGTCGACCCTTCAAGTGCGTTCATCAAGTCACCCCACCAAGTACTCTCACCAATTCGACTCTTTAAGTCTTTTCATCAAGTCACCACACCAAGTACTCTCACCATGTCAACTCTTTAGGACCGTTCATCAAGTCACCTCACCAAGTCGACCCTTGAAGTCCGTTCATCAAGTCACCCCACCAAGTACTTCCACCAAGTTGACTCTTTAAGTCAGTTCACGAAGTCACCCAACCAGGTCGGCCCACCAAGGACTCTCACCAAGTCGACTCTCTAAGTCTGTTCATCAGGTCACCCCACCGAGTACTCTCACCAAGTCAACTCTTTAGGTCCGTTCATCAAGTCACCCCACAAAGTCGACCCTCTAAGTTCGTTCATCGAGTCACCCGACCAAGTCGACTGTTTAAGTCCTTTCATCAAGTCACCCCGCCAAGCCAACTCTTTAAGTCCGTTCATCAAGTCACTAGAACAACTACTCTCACCAAGTCGACTCTATAAGTCAGCCCACCAAGTACTCCCACCCAGTTGACTCTTTAAGTCCGTTCATTAGTTCACCCTGCCAAGTACTCTCACCAAGTCAACTCTTTAGGTCCGTTCATCAAGTCACCCCGCCAAGTCGACCCTTTAAGTCCGTTCATCAAGTCGCCCCGCCGAGTTGCTTCTCTAAGCCCACTCACCATGTCAGCTCACCAAGTTGGTTGTTCAAGTACGTTGCCCAGTCAACTCTTTAAGTTTGCTCGCCAGGTCAGCCCGCCCAAGTCGCCTCTTTAAGTTCGTTCGTCAGGTCAGCCCGCCCAAGTCCCATCAGCGGGCTAACTCGTCGAGTCACCTCACAAAGTTGACTCTTTAAGTGCGCTCACCAAGTCAGCTCACCAAGTCGACTCACCATCTCACCTCGATAAGTTGGCTTGCCGAGTTACCCCGCCAAGTCGTCACCTCTTTAAGCCGGCTCACCGTGTCAGCTCGTCAGGTCGGCTCACCAAGTCGACTAATCAAGTAGGCCCACCAAGTCGCCTCAAGGATAGCTCTGCACCATGAGTCGCCTCACCATGTTGACTCAATGAGTCACCTCACCATGTTGACTCTTTGAGCCCACTCGCCGGGTCGCCTCACCAAGTTGACTCTTTAAGTTCGCTCGCCGGGTTGACTCGCCAAGTCAGCTCACCATGTCATCTCAACGAACCAACTCGCCAAGTTGCCTCACCACATTGGCTCTCTAATACCACTCGCCAAGTCGCCCCACCAACTTGCCCCGTTAGGCCCACTCTCACCAAGTGGACTCTTTAAGTCTGCTCATAAAGTCAAGCCACCAAGTACTCTCACCAAGTTGACTCTTTAAGTCCTTTCATCGAGTCACCCCACCAAGTACTCTCACCGAGTCAACTCTTTAGGTCCATTCATAGAGTCACCCCACCAAGTCGACCCTTCAAGTGCGTTCATCAAGTCACACCGCCAAGTCGACTCTTTAAGTTCATTCTTCAAGTCACCCCGCCAGGTCAGCCCACAAATTACTCTCACCAAGTCGACTCTTTAAGTTTGTTCATCAAGTCACCCCGCCAGGTCGGCCCACCGAGTGGACTCTTTAAATTCGTTCATGAAGTCACTCTGCCAAGTCGGCCCACCAGGTCAACTCTTTAAGTCCGTTCATCAAGTCGCCCTGCCAAGTCGACCCTTTAAGTCCGTTCATCAAGTCGCCTCGCCAAGTATTCTCACCAAGTCGACCCTTTAAGTCCTTTCATCAAGTCACCCCACCAAGCACTCTCACCACGTCAACTCTTTAGGTCCGTTCATAAAGTCACCCCACCAAGTCGACCCTTCAAGTGCGTTCATCAAGTCACCCCACCAAGTACTCTCACCAATTCGACTCTTTAAGTCTTTTCATCAAGTCACCACACCAAGTACTCTCACCATGTCAACTCTTTAGGACCGTTCATCAAGTCACCTTGCCAAGTCAACCCTTGAAGTCCATTCATCAAGTCACCCCACCAAGTACTCCCACCAAGTCGACTCTTTAAGTCAGTTCACGAAGTCACCCAACCAGATCGGCCCACCAAGGACTCTCACCAAGTCGACTCTCTAAGTCTGTTCATCAGGTCACCCCACTGAGTACTCTCACCAAGTCAACACTTTAGGTCCGTTCATAAAGTCACCCCGCAAAGTCGACCCTCTAAGTTCGTTCATCGAGTCACCCGACCAAGTCGACTGTTTAAGTCCTTTCATCAAGTCACCCCGCCAAGCCGACTCTTTAAGTCCGTTCATCAAGTCACCAGAACAACTACTCTCACCAAGTCGACTCTATAAGTCCGTTCATCAAGTCGGCCCACCAAGTACTCCCACCAAGTCGACTCTTTAAGTCCATTCATCAATTCACCCCGCCAAGTACTCTCACCAAGTCAACTCTTTAGGTCCGTTCATCAAGTCACCCCGCCAAGTCGACCCTTTAAGTCCGTTCATCAAGTCGCCCCGCCGAGTTGCTTCTCTAAGTCCACTCACCATGTCAGCTCACCAAGTCGGTTGTTCAAGTACGTTGCCAAGTCAACTCTTTAAGTTCGCTCGCCAGGTCAGCCCGCCCAAGTTGCCTCTTTAAGTTTGTTCGCCAGGTTGGCCCGCCCAAGTCGCATCAGCGGGCTAACTTGCCGAGTCACCTCATGAAGTTGACTCTTTAAGTGCGCTCACCAACTCAGCTCACCAAGTCGACTCACCATCTCGCCTCGATAAGTTGGCTTGCTGAGTTACCCCGCCAAGTCGTTGCCTCTTTAAGCCCGCTCACTGTGTCAGCTCGTCAGGTCGGCTCACCAAGTCGACTAATCAAGTAGGCCCACCAAGTCGCCTCAAGGATAGCTCCTCACCATGAGTCACCTCACCATGTTGACTCAATGAGTCACCTCACCATGTTGACTCTTTGAGCCCGCTCGCCGAGTCGCCTCACCAAGTCGACTCGAGTACGTTGCCAAGTCGACTCTTTAAGTTCGCTCGCCGGGTCGACTAGCCAAGTCAGCTCACCATGTCATCTCAACGAACCAACTCGCTGAGTCGCCTCACCACGTCGGCTCTCTAATATCACTCGCCAAGTCGCCCCACCAACTCACCCCGTTAGGCCCACTCTCACCAAGTGGACTCTTTAAGTCTGCTCATAAAGTCGAGCCACCCAAGTACTCTCACCAAGTCGACTCTTTAAGTCCTTTCATCGAGTCACCCCACCAAGTACTCTCACCAAGTCAACTCTTTAGGTCCGTTCATAGAGTCACCCCACCATGTCGACCCTTCAAGTGCATTCATCAAGTCACCCTGCTAAGTCGACTCTTTAAGTTCATTCATCAAGTCACCCCACCAGGTCAGCCCACAAATTACTCTCACCAAGTTGACTCTTTAACTTCGTTCATCAATTCACCCCGCCAGGTCGACCCACCGAGTGGACTCTTTAAGTTCGTTCATGAAGTCACTCTGCCAAGTCGGCCCACCAGGTCAACTCTTTAAGTCCGTTCATCAAGTCGCCCTGCCAAGTCGACCCTTTAAGTCCGTTCATCAAGTCGCCTCGCCAAGTATTCTCACCAAGTCGACCCTTTAAGTCCTTTCATCAAGTCACCCCACCAAGTTGACTCTTGAAGTCCGTTCATCAAGTCACCAGAACAAGTAATCTAACCAAGTCGACTCTTTAAGTCCATCCATAAAGTCACCCCACCAGGTCGGCCCACCAAGTACTCCCACCAAGCCGACTCTTTATGTTCGTTCATCAGTTCACCCTGCCAAGTACTCTCACCAAGTTGACTCTTTAAGTCTACTCATGAAGTCGAGCCACCAGGAACTCTCACCAAGTTGACTCTTTGAGTCCGTTCATCAACTCACCCCACCAAGTACTCTAACCAAGTCGATTCTTCAAGTGCATTCATCAAGTCGCCCCACTAAGTACTCTCACCAAGTCGACTCTTTAAGTCCTTTCATCGAGTCACCCCGCCAAGTACTCTCACCAAGTCAACTCTTTAGGTCCGTTCATAGAGTCACCCCACCAAGTCGACCCTTCAAGTGCGTTCATCAAGTCACCCCGCCAGGTCGGCCCACCAAGTCGAATCTCTAAGTCCGTTCATCAAGTAACCGTCTGGATCTGGCCGAGCCGTTCTGGCCGAGCCATGCTGGCCGAGCCGATCTGGGCGAGCCATTCTGGCCGACCCGATCTGGCTGAGCCATTCTGGGAAATCCATGCTGGCCGAGCTGATCTGGGCGAGCCGATCTGGGCGACCCGTTCTGGCTGAGTCGATCTGGGCGACCCGTTCTGGCCGAGCCATGCTGGCCGAGCCGTTCTGGCCGGGCCATGCTGGCCGAGCCGATCTGGGTGAACTGTTCTGGCCGAGCCATTCTGGCTGAGCCATGCTGTCCGAGCCGATCTGGGCGAGCCATGCTGGCTGAGCCGATCTGGGCGAGCCGTTCTTGCCGAGCTATGCTGGCCGAGCCATGCTGGTCAAGCGGATCTGGGTGAGCCGTTCTGGCTGAGCCGATCTAGCTGAGCTCCAAAAACGGTGTCGTGGATGGCTGTTTGGTCACCTCTGTGCCAACTCGATCAGCACAACATTGGGAATGGTTCGACAGTGGTTGTCATTCCAATGTGTCATCGGGATGTCTTGGAACGCGGCCTTTCAAGGGCAAGCTCACGTCTAGCACTTGGATTGTGCGTCATCACAAGTGAATGGGGAGATCTCTTTGTGAACGGCGGCATGGCAATTGCAAGAGAAAATTGACTTAGTAGTCGGAGCATTGGCCTCGGGCCACTGTGACGGCCTTGCAATTTCTCTATAATTGCAACCTATGTTTGCGCAGTAGCAGAGTTTGCATGTAAGATTGGGCTTTGTTCTTGACGGTTCGAAGTACCCTCACCGAGTCACCAAGTCACCATGCTGGCTGACTCGATCTGGCTGAGCCGATCTGGGCGAGCCATGCTGGCTGAGCCAAGCTGGCCGAGCCGACCTGGGCGAGCCATGCTGGCCGACCCGATCTGGGTTAGCCATTCTTGCCGACCCGATCTGGCCGAGCTCCAAAAACGGTGTCGTGGATGGCTATTTGGTCACATTTTTCATTGAATTAGATTTTTAAGGGAGTTGTCCGTGCTATCACAGATTTCTAATGCAGAGCGAGCCTCGCACTAATAGCTTATATAGGAGAGGTTGTTGCCGCGAGCCTCTCCCATGTCCCTTTCATTGATTCAACATTGGTGTCTAGGCGGATCGGATTGTTGGGTTTTCAAACGGTGTATGCTGATGTTGAATCAATGAAAGGGCCATGAAGCGATCTCAGTGCTTTTCCTCGGGTCTCCTTTAGATCATGTTTTCCGATGACTCAATTTTGGAAAAGGTGAGGCAGCGGTTGCCGATCCATGGCGTGTGTTTTTGGTGATTTTAAAACTTGATCTAAACGTGAGCCCTTGTCTAGCACTCCGGCGTTGCTTGGTATAATGGCAATTTGCTATGGGTGCTTGACGCTCTAGCAATTTGTCATGGTGTACTTGTCGCGGCTACATGGGAGCTTTAATATCGAAAGCTCTCGGCAAAAAATGGTGGCCGAGCCATGCTGGCCGACCCGATCTGGCTTAGCTGTTTTCGTCAACCCGATCTGGCTCTTCTTTCTCACTCCATCGGCAAAAATTCGAGAGTTGTTCGATAGCGGTTGTCATTCCAATGTGTCATTGCAGTGATCTAGAGAGTGATGCTAATGGTGGGAGCTTGCGTCTAGCATTTGGGGATGTTTGTGCAAGCGAGCAGGGGAGCTTCTCTTATCGAAACCTCTCTGTGGCCTTTGAATATAGACCCAGTGCCGACGATATCGATGGATACGAGCCTTGGATTCTAAAATTGTTCAGCTAACATTGGTTTTTGTGAGAGATGGTTACGAAAGCACTTCCTGATCGATACGTGGGAGTTCCCTAAGATCGCCTCTGTGCCAACTTGATAGGCACAACATTGGGAATGGTTCGACAGCGGTTTTCGTTCCAATGTGTCATCGGGATGTCTTGGAACGCGGCGTTTCAAGGGCGAGCTCGCTTCTAGCACTTGGATTGTGCGTCGTCACAAGTGATTGGGGAGATCTCTCTGTGAACGGCGGCATGGCGATTGCAAGAGAAAATTGACTTAGTAGTCAGAGCATTGGCCTCGGGCCATTGTGACGGCCTTGCAATTTCTCTATAATTGCAACCTATGTTTGCGCAGTAGTAGAGTTTGCACGTTAGATTGGCCTTTGTTCTTGACAGTTCGAAGTACTCTCACCAAGTCAGCAAGTTGCCATGCTGGCCGAGCCGATCTGGGCGAGCCATGCTGGCCGAGCCGATCTGGGCGAGCTCCAAAAACGGTGTCGTGGATGGCTGTTTGGTCACATTTTTCATTGAATTGGATTTTTAAGGGAGTTGTCCGCGTTATCGCAGATTTCTAATGCAGAGCGAGCCTCGCACTAATAGCTTATATAGGAGAGGTTGTTGCCACAAGCCTCTCCCATGCCCCTTTCATTGATTCAACATTGGTGTCTAGGCGGATCGGATTGTTGGGTTTTCAAACGGTGTATGCTGATGTTGAATCAATGAAAGGGGCATGAAGCGATCTCAGTGCTTTTCCTCGGCTCTCCTTTAGATCATGTTTTCCGATGACTCAATTTTGGAAAAGGTCAGGCAGCGGTTGCCGATCCATGGCGTGTGTTTTTGGTGGTTTTAAAACTTGATCTAAACGTGAGCCCTTGTCTAGCACTCCGGCGATGCTTGGTATAATGGCAATTTGCTATGGGTGCTCGGCGCTCTAGCAATTTGTCATGGTGTACTTATTGCGGCTACATGGGAGCTTTTATATCGAAAGCTCTCGGTGAAAAATGGTGGCCGAGCCATGCTGGCGGACCCGATCTGGCTTAGCCGTTTTTGTCGACCCGATCTGGCTCTCGTTTCTCACTCCATCAGCACAAATTCAGGAGTTGGTCGACAGCGGTTGTCGTTCCAATGTGTCATTGCGGTGATCTGGAGAGCGATGCTAAGTGCGGGAGCTTGCGTCTAGCATTTGGGGATGTTTGTGCAAGCGAGCAGGGGAGCTTCTCTTATTGGAACCTCTCCGTGGCCTTTGAATATAGACCTAGTGCCGACGATATCGATTGATACGAGCCTTGGATTATAAAATTGTTCAGCTAACATTGGTTTTTGTGAGATATGGGTACGAAAGCACTTCCCGATCGATACGCGGGAGTTCCCTAAGATCGCCTCTATGCCAACTCGATCGGCACAACATTGGGAATGGTTCGACAGCGGTTGTCGTTCCAATGTGTCATCGGGATGTCTTGGAACACGGCCTTTCAAGGGCGAGCTCGCGTCTAGCACTTGGATTGTGCGTCGTCACAAGTGAATGGGGAGATCTCTCTGTGAACGGCGGCATGGCGATTGCAAGAGAAAATTGACTTAGTAGTCGGAGCATTGGCCTCAGGCCATTGTGACGGCCTTGCAATTTCTCTATAATTGCAAGCTATGTTTGCGCAGTAGCAAAGTTTGCATGTTAGATTGGCCTTTGTTCTTGACAGTTCGAAGTACTCTCACCGAGTCAGCAAGTCACCATGCTGGCCGAGCCGATCTGGGAGAGCCATTCTGGCCGAGCTGATCTGGGTGAGCTCTAAAAACGGTGTCATGGATGGCTATTTGGTCACATTTTTCATTGAATTGGATTTTTAAGGTTTTTGTCCGCGCTATCGCAGATTTCTAATGCAGAGCAAGCCTCGCACTAATAGCTTATATAGGAGAGGTTGTTGCCGCGAGCCTCTCCCATGCCCCTTTCATTGATTCAACATTGGTGTCTAGGCGGATCGGATTGTTGGGTTTTCAAACGGTGTATGCTGATGTTGAATGAATGAAAGGGGCATGAAGCGATCTCAGTGCTTTTCCTCGGCTCTCCTTTAGATCATGTTTTCCGATGACTCAATTTTGGAAAAGGTGAGGCAACGGTTGCCGATCCATGGCGTGTCTTTTTGGTGATTTTAAAACTTGATCTAAACGTGAGCCCTTGTCTAGCACTCCGGCGTTGCTTGGTATAATGGCAATTTGCTATGGGTGCTCGGCGCTCTAGCAATCTTGTCATGGTGTACTTATCGCTGCTACATGGGAGCTTTAATATCGAAAGCTCTCGGCGAAAAATGGTGGCCGAGCCATGCTGGCCGACCCAATCTAGCTTAGCCATTTTTGTCGACCCGATCTGGCTCTTCTTTCTCACTCCATCGGCACAAATTTGAGAGTTGTTCGACAGCGATTGTCGTTCCAATGTGTCATTGCGGTGATCTGGAGAGCGATGCTAAGGGTGGGAGCTTGCGTCTAGCATTTGGGGATGTTTGTGCAAGAGAGCAGGGGAGCTTCTCTTATCGGAACCTCTCTGTGGCCTTTGAATATAGACCCAGTGCCAACGATATCGGTGGATACGAGCCTTGGATTCTAAAATTGTTCAGCTAACATTGGTTTTTGTGAGAGATGGGTACGAAAGCACTTCCCGATCGATTCGCGGGAGCTCCCTAAGATCGCCTCTGTGCCAACTCGATCGGCACAACATTGGGAATGGTTCGACAGCGGTTGTCGTTCCAATGTGTCATCGGGATGTCTTGGAACGCGGCCTTTCAAGGGTGAGATCGCATCTAGCACTTGGATTGTGCGTCGTCACAAGTGATTGGGGAGATCTCTCTGTGAACGGCGGCATGGTGATTGCAAGAGAAAATTGACTTAGTAGTCGGAGCATTGGCCTCGGGCCATTGTGACGGCCTTGCAATTTCTCTGTAATTGCAACCTATGTTTGCGCAGTAGCAGAGTTTGCATGTAAGATTGGCCTTTGTTCTTGACAGTTCCAGGAGATGACCTCCAGAACTTTTGGATTGGGCCCCTTCAAGGTGAAATTCATTCAGTTGATCGGATGAGCTCGATGACCATTTCACTCCCTTGGCTGCATGAATTCAAATCCCATCCAGCTGCCGTGAAGCCATCTCGATTTTGCTATGTGAGGGCTCTCTCCCCAGAGTCGTTCTCTTTGCAACAACTTCTTTGGCAAAAAAATTTTGGAATGGTTCGGCAGCGGTTGTCGTTCCAATGGTGCCGTTGTTGTGGTTGCCTGGGCAGCGATCTGAAGGGCGAGCTGTCGTCTAGCAGTTGGGCTGCGCATCACGGGTGACAAGGGAGCCTTTGTAATCGGAAGCTCCCTGTGACCATTCGATGAGAAGAGCCATTGCTTGTGTGAGCAAGGACGAATGCAGCCTCGGATTCCAAAGGAAATCAACGACATCAGATCTATATATAATAGCGGAATGAAGCAGCAGCCCGTTTGCCATGCGCGGCTCCCCAAAGTTGCTCGTCTTTCTCACTCCATCAGCACAAATTCAGGAGTTGTTTGACAGTGGTTGTCGTTCCAATGTGTCATTGCGGCAATCTGGAGAGTGATGCTAAGGGCGGGAGCTTATGTCTAGCATTTGGGATGTTTGTGCGAGTGAGTAGGGGAGCTTCTCTTATTGGAACCTCTCCGTTGCCTTTGAATATATAGACCCAGTGCCGACGATATCGATGGATATGAGCCTTGGATTCTAAATTTGTTGACAGCTAAGATTGGTTTTTGTGAGAGATGGGTACGAAAGCACATCCCGATTGCTATGCGGGAGCTCCCTAAGGTCGCCTCTATGCCAACTCGATCGGCACAACATTGGGAATGGTTCGACAGCGGTTGTCGTTCCAATGTGTCATCGGTGGATGTCTCAGAAAGTTGCCTGGCCTTTCAAGGGCGAGCTCACGTCTATCACTTGGATTGTGCGTCGCGTCGCAAGTGAATGGGGAGATCTCTCTGTGAAAGGCAGCATGGTGATTGCAAGAGAAAATTGACTTAGTCGGAGCATTGGCCTCGGGCCACTGTGATGGCCTGGCAATTTCTCTTTAATTGCAACCTATGTTTGCGCAGTAGCAGAGTTTGCAAGTAAGACGGTCCTTATTCTTGAGAGTTCTGGGAGATGACCTCGGGAACTTTTGGATTGGGCCCCTTCAAGGTGAAATTCATCCAGTTGATCGGATGAGCTCGATGACCATTTCAGTCCCTTGGCTCCATGAGCTCACATCTCCTAACCGATGACAATCTTTTGCTCCTTAGACGACCTCATAATAAATTGGGTCGTGGATGGCTGTTTGGTCAGAATTTTCAACGATTTGGATTTTTATGGTGGATGTCGATGTGTTCGCTAATCTCTAATGTAGAGTGAGCCTCGCACTAATAGCTTATATAGGAGAGGTTGTTTCCGCGAACCTCTCCCATGCCCCTCTCATTGATTCAACAGCGGTGTCAAGGCGGATGGAAATGTCAGATTTTGAAACGATGGACGCCGACGTTGAATCAATTGGAGGGGCATGAAGCCCACCTTGGAGGCACATCACGAGTGACAAGGGAGACTTTGTGATCGGAAGCTCCCCATGGCCATTCGATGAGAAGAGCCATTGCTGGTGTGAGCAAGGACGAATGCAGCCTCAGATTCCAAACAAAATCAATGACATCAGATCTATATATAAGAGCGGAATCAAGCAGCAGCCCATTTGCGATGTGCGGCTCCCCAAAGTTGCTATTCTTTCTCACTCCATCGGGGCACAAATGCGGGAGTTGTTTGATAGCGATCGTCGTTCCAATGGTGTCATTGCGTCAAAATTTGTTCATAGCTAAGATTGGTTTTTGTGAGAGATGGGTATGAAAGCACATCCCGATTGCTACGCGGGAGCTCCCTAAGGTCGCCTCTGTGCCAACTCGATCGGCACAACATTGCGAATGGTTCGACAGCAGTTTTCGTTCCAATGTGTCATCGGGGGATGGTCTTGGAAAGTGGTCTTTCTTTCAAGGGCGAGCTCGCGTCTAGCACTTGGGTTGTGCGTCACGTCACAAGTGAATGGGGGATGTCTTGGAAAGTGGTCTTTCTTTCAAGGGCGAGCTCGCGTCTAGCACTTGGATTGTGCGTTGCGTCACAAGTGAATGGGGAGATCTCTCTGTGAATGGCGGCATGGTGATTGCAAGAGAAAATTGACTTAGTCGGAGCCATTGGCCTCGGGCCATTGTGACGGCCTCACAATTTCTCTTTAATTGCAACCTATATTTGCGCAGTAGCAGAGTTTGCATGTAAGATGGGCCTTGTTCTCGAGAGTTCCAGGAGATGACCTCCGGAACTTTTGGATTGGGCCCCTTCAAGGTGAAATTCATCCAGTTGATCAGATGAGCTCGATGACCATTTCAGTCCCTCGGCTCCATGAACTCACATCTCCTAACCGATGACAATCTTTTGCTCCTCTGCCGACCTCATAAAAAATTGGGTCGTGAATGGCTGTTTGGTAGGAATTTTAAAGGATTTGGATTTTTAAGGTGGATGTCGGTGTGTTCGCTAATTTCTAATGCAGAGCGAGCCTCGCACTAATAGCTTATATAGGAGAGGTGGTTGCCGCGAGCCTCTCCCGTGCCCCTCTCATTGATTCAATGCCGGTGTCAAGGCGGATGGATATGTCAAATTTTGAAATGGTGGACGCCGACGTTGAATCAATTAGAGGGGCATGAAGGCCACCCTGGATGTGTTATTCCTCGACTCTCCTTTACATCATGTTTTCTTCTCACTCAGCTGGCAAAAATTTTAGAAAAAGGTTTGGCAGCGGTTGCCATCCCTCACCGCGTCTACTTGGTGATTTTAAAACTCGATCTAAAACGAGAGCCCTCGCCTAGCACCTCCGTCCGGTGTTGCTCGGCTATTGCATAAAATTATGCCAACGGCGCGAATCCCCCAACAAATGCCTATGCTTGGACCCTCTCTTAGATCACCTTCTTCGATCACTCGACCGACGCAACTACGGAAGAGACTTGGCAGCGGTTGCCATTCTACAGCGCGTCTGTTCAGCGATTTCGAAGTTGATCTAATGGCGAGCCCTTGTCTATAGCCATGAGGTGGGTGCTTGGTGCTCTAGCAATATTTTTTGCGAGCCTATCGCGGCTACAATGGGAGAGGTGGTTGCCGCGAGCCTCTCCCGTGCCCAGCTCATTGATTCAATGCCGCTGTCAAGGCAGATGGATATGTCAAATTTTGAAATGGTGGACGCCAAAGTTGAATCAATTAGAGGGGCATGAAGCCCACCCTCGAGGGTTCTATTCCTGGACTCTCCGTTAGATCATGTTTTCTTGTCACTCAGCTGTCGCAATTTCGGAAAAAGGTTTGGCAGCAGTTGCCATCCCTCACCGCGTCTACTTGGTGATTTTAAAACTCGATCTAAAATGGGAGCCCTCGTCTAGCACCTCCGTCCGGTGTTGCTCGGGTATTGCATAAATTTATGCCATCGGCGCGAATCCCCCAACGAATGCCTACGCTTGGACCCTCTCTTAGATCACCTTGTTCGATCACTCGACCGACGCAACTACGGAAGAGACTTGGCATCGGGGGCATAACGCCGCTGTCAGGGCGGATGGATATGTCAAATTTTGAAACGGTGGACGCCGACGTTGAATCAATTAGAGGGGAATGAAGCCCACCCTCGAGGGTGCTATTCTTGGACTCTCCTTTAGATCATGTTTTCTTGTCACTCAGCTGGTGCAATTTTGGAAAAAGGTTTGGCAGCGGTTGCCAGCCCTCACCGCGTCTACTCGGTGAATTTTAAAACTTGATCTAAAATGGGAGCCCTCGTCTAGCACCTCCGTCCGGTGTTTCTCGGGTATTGCATAAATTTATGCCATCAGCGCGAATCCCCCAACGAATGCCTACGCTTGGACCCTCTCTTAGATCACCTTCTTCGATCACTCGACCGACGCAACTATGGAAGAGACTTGGCAGCGATTGCCATTCTACACCACGTCTGTTCAGCGATTTCGAAGTTGATCTAATGGCGAGCCCTTGTCTCTAGGCATGAAGTGGGTGCTTGGCGCTCTAGCAAAATTTTTTGCATGCCTATCGCAGCTACAAGGGGAGAGGTGGTTGCCGCGAGGCTCTCCCATGCCCCCCTCATTGATTCAACGCCGCTGTCAGGGCGGATGGATATGTCAGATTTTGAAACGGTGGACGCCGACGTTGAATCAATTAGAGGGGCATGAAGCCCACCCTCGAGGGTGCTATTCCTGGACTCTCCTTTAGATCATGTTTTCTTGTCACTCAGCTAGTGCAATTTCGGAAAAAGGTTTGGCAGCGGTTGCCAGCCCTCACCGCGTCTACTTGGTGATTTTAAAACTCAATCTAAAATGGGAGCCCTTGTCTAGCACCTCCGTCCGGTGTTGCTCAGGTATTGCATAAATTTATGCCATCGGCGTGAATCCCCCAACGAATTCCTACACGCTTGGACACTCTCTTAGATCACCTTCTTCGATCACTCGACCGATGCAACTACGGAAGAGACTTGGCAGTGGTTGCCATTCTACAGCGCGTCTGTTCAGCGATTTCAAAGTTGATCTAATGGCGAGCCCTTGTCTCTAGCCATGAGGTGGGTGCTTGGCGCTCTAGCAAAAATTTTTGCGTGCCTATCGCGGCGGCTACAAGGGGAGAGGTGGTTGCCGCGAGCCTCTCCTGTGCCCCCCTCATTGATTCAACGCCGCTGTCAGGGCGGATGGATATGTCAGATTTTGAAACGGTGGACACTGACGTTGAATCAATTAGAGGGGCATGAACCCCACCCTCGAGGGTGCTATTCTTGGACTCTCCTTTAGATCATGTTTTCTTGTCACTCAGTTGGCACAATTTCGGAAAAAGGTTTGGCAGCGGTTGCCAGCCCTCACCGCGCCTACCTGGTGATTTTAAAACTCAATCTAAAATGGGAGCCCTCATCTAGCACCTCCGTCCGGTGTTGCTCGGGTATTGCAGAAATTTATGCCATCGGCGCGAATCCCCCAACGAATGCCTATGCTTGGACCCTCTCTTAGATCACCTTCTTCGATCACTCGACCGACGCAACTGCGGAAGAGACTTGGCAGCAGTTGCCATTCTACAGCGCGTCTGTTCAGCGATTTCAAAGCTGATCTAATGGCGAGCCCTTGTCTCTAGCCATGAGGTGGGTGCTTGGCGCTCTAGCAAAATTTTTTTGCGTGCCTATCATGGCTACAATGGCAGAGGTGGTTGTCGCGAGCCTCTCCCGTGCCCCCCTCATTGATTAAACGCCACTGTCAGGGCGGATGGATATGTCAGATTTTGAAACAGTGGACGCTGACGTTGAATCAATTAGAGGGGCATGAAGCCCACCCTCGAGGGTGCTATTCCTTGACTCTCCTTTAGATCATGTTTTCTTGTCACTCAGTTGGCACAATTTTGGAAAAAGGTTTGGCAGAGGTTGCCAGCCCTCACCGCGTCTACTTGGTGATTTTAAAACTCGATCTAAAACGGGAGCCCTCGTCTAGCACCTCCGTCCGGTGTTGCTCGGGTATTGCATAATTTTTTTGCTATCGACGCGAGTCCCCCAACGAATCCCTAGCCTTGGACTCTCTCTTAGATCACCTTCTTCGATCACTCGACCGACGCAATTATGAAACAGGCTTGGCAGCGGTTGCCATTCCACAAAAGTTCTCGGCGACCCTCCCCAATAGAAATCAGTGCTGGTGTTCGCGAAAGACACATTATTCGGATTTTTGGAATATTGGCACCAGCATCGTTTCTATTGGGAGGGCCGTGAAGCCATCCCGATTTTGCTATGCGAGGGCTCTCTCTCCCAAAGTCATTCTCTACGCAACAACTTCTTTGGCACAAAATATTCAGAACGGTTCGGTAGCGGTTGTTGTTCCAATGGTGCCGTTGTGGTGGTTGCCTGGGCAGCGATCTGAAGGGCGACCCGTCGTCTAGCAGTTGGCCTATGCATCACGAGTGACAAGGGAGCCTTTGTTATCGGAAGCTCCCCGTGGCCATTCAATTAGAAGAGCCATTGCTTGTTTGAGCAAGGACGAATGCAGCCTCGGATTCCAAATGAAATCAACGATTTCGGATCTATATAAGAGCGGAATGAAGCAGCAGCACAGCCCATTTTCTATGCGCGGCTCCCCAAAGTTGCTCTTCTTTCTCACTGCATTGCCACAATTTCGGGAGTTGTTCGACAACGGTTGTCATTCCAATGTGTCATTGCGGTGATCTGGAGAGCGATGCTAAGGGCGGGAGCTTGTGTCTAGAATTTAGGATGTTTGTGCGAGCGAGCAAGGGAGCTTCTCTTATCGGAACCTCTCCGTGGCCTTTGAATATATAGACCCAGTGCCGACGATATCGATGGATGCGAGCCCTTGGATTCCAAAATTGTCCACAGCTAACATTGGTTTTTGTGAGAGATGGGCACGAAAGCACATCCCGATTGCTACACGGGAGCTCCATAAGGTCGCCTCTGTGCCAACTCGATCGGCACGACATTGGGAGTGGTTCGACAGCAGTTGACGTTTCAATGTGTCATCGGGGGATGTCTTGGAAAGTGGTCTTTCTTTCAAGGGCGAGCTCGCGTCTACACATTGGATTGTGCATCGCGTCATAAGTGAATGGGGAGATCTCTCTGTGAACGGCGGCATGGTGATTGCAAGAGAAAATTTACTTAGTCGGAGCCATTGGCCTCGGGCCATTGTGACGACCTCGCAATTTCTCTTTAATTGCAACCTATGTTTGTGCAGTAGCAGAGTTTGCATGTAAGATGGGCCCTGTTCTCCAGAGTTCCAGGAGATGACCTCCGGAACTTTTGGATTGGGCCTCTTCAAGGTGAAATTCATCCAGTTGATTGGATGAGCTCGATGACCATTTCAGTCCCTTGGCTCCATGAACTCACATCTCCTAACCAATGGCAATCTTTTACTCCTCTGCCGACCTCATAAAAAATTGGGTCGTGAATGGCTATTTGGTAGGAATTTTAAAGGATTTGGATTTTTAAGGCAGATGTCGTTGTGCTCGCTAATTTCTAATGCAGAGCGAGCCTCGCACTAATAGCTTATATAGGAGAGGTGGTTGCCGCGAGCCTCTCCTGTGCCCCCCTCATTGATTCAACGCCGATGTCAAGGCGGATGGATATGTCAGATTTTGAAACGGTGGACGCCGACGTTGAAACAATTAGAGGGGCATGAAGCCCACCCTAGATGTGCTATTCCTTGACTCTCCTTTAGATCATGTTTTCTTCTCACTCAGCTGGCACAATTTTGGAAAAAGGTTTGGCAGCGGTTGCCATCCCTCACCGCGTCTACTTGGTGATTTTAAAACTCGATCTAAAACGGGAGCCCTCGTCTAGCACCTTCGTCCGGTGTTGCTCGGGTATTGCATAAAATTATGCCATCGGTGCGAATCCGCCAATGAATGCCTATGCTTGGACCCTCTCTTAGATCACCTTCTTTGATCACTCGACCAACGCAACTACGGAAGAGACTTGGCAGCGGTTGCCATTCTACAGCACATCTGTTCAGCGATTTCGAAGTTGATCTAATGGTGAGCCCTTGTCTCTAGGCATGAGGTGGGTGCTTGGCGCTCAAGCAAAATTTTTTGTGTGCCTATCGCGGCTACAATGGGAGAGGTGTTTACCGTGAGCCTCTCCCGTGCCCCCCTCATTGATTCAACGCCGCTGTCAGGGCGGATGGATATGTCAGATTTTGAAAAGGTGGACGCCGACGTTGAATCAATTAGAGGGGCATGAAGCCCACCCTCGAGGGTGCTATTCCTGGACTCTCCTTTAGATCATGTTTTCTTGTCACTCAGCTGTCGCAATTTCAGAAAAAGGTTTGGCAGCAGTTGCCAGCCCTCACCGCGTCTACTCGGTGATTTTAAAACTCGATCTAAAATGGGAGCCCTCGTCTAGCACCTCCATCCGGTGTTGCTTGGGTATTGCATAAATTTATGCCATCGGCGCGAATCCCCCAACGAATGCCTACGCTTGGACCCTCTCTTAGATCACCTTCTTCGATCACTCGACCGACGCAACTACGGAAGAGACTTGGCAGCGGTTGCCATTCTACACCGCGTCTGTTCAGTGATTTCGAAGTTGATCTAATGGCGAGCCCTTGTCTCTAGGCATGAGGTGGGTGCTTGGCACTCTAGCAAAAATTTTTGTGTGCCTATCGCGGCTACAAAGGGAGAGGTGGTTGCCGCGAGCCTCTCCCGTGCCCCCCTCATTGATTCAACGCCGCTGTCAGGGCGGATGGATATGTCAGATTTTGAAATGGTGGACGCCGACATTGAATCAATTAGAGGGGCATGAAGCCCACCCTCGAGGGTGCTATTCCTGGACTCTCCTTTAGATCATGTTTTCTTGTCACTCAGCTGGCACAATTTCGGAAAAAGGTTTGGCAGCGGTTGCCAGCCCTCACCGCGTCTACATGGTGATTTTAAAACTCGATCTAAAATGGGAGCCCTCGTCTAGCACCTCCGTCCGGTGTTGCTCGGGTATTGCATAAATTTATGCCATCGGCGCGAATCCCCCCAACGAATTCCTACGCTTGGACCCTCTCTTGGATCACCTTGTTCGATCACTCAACCGACGCAACTACGGAAGAGACTTGGCAGCGGTTGCCATTCTACACCGTGTCTGTTCAGCGATTTTGAAGTTGATCTAATGGCGAGCCCTTATCTCTAGCCATGAGGTGGGTGCTTGGCGCTCTAGCAAAATTTTTTGCATGCCTATGGTGGCTACAATGGGAGAGGTGGTTGCTGCAAGCCTCTCCCATGCACCCCCTCATTTATTCAATGCCGCTGTTAGGGCGGATGGAAATGTCAGATTTTGAAACGGTGGACGCCGACGTTGAATCAATTAGAGGGGCATGAAGCCCACCCTCGAGGGTGCTATTCCTGGACTCTCCTTTAGATCATGTATTCTTGTCACTCAGCTGGCGCAATTTCGGAAAAAGGTTTGGCATCGGTTGCCAGCCCCTCACCGCGTCTACTTGGTGATTTTAAAACTCGATCTAAAATGGGAGCCCTCGTCTTGCACCTCCGTCCAATGTTGCTCGGGTATTGCACAAATTTTTGCCATCGGCGCGAATCCCCCAATGAATGCCTACATGCTTGGACCCTCTCTTAGATCACCTTCTTCGATCACTCGACCGACGCAATTACGGAAGAGACTTGGCAGCGGTTGCCATTCTACACCGCATCCATTCTGCGATTTCGAAGTTGATCTAATGGCGAGCCCTTGTCTATAGCCATGAGGTGGGTGCTTGGTGCTCTAGCAATATTTTTTGCGAGCCTATCGCGGCTACAATGGGAGAGGTGGTTGCCGCGAGCCTCTCCCGTGCCCAGCTCATTGATTCAATGCCGCTGTCAAGGCAGATGGATATGTCAAATTTTGAAATGGTGGACGCCAAAGTTGAATCAATTAGAGGGGCATGAAGCCCACCCTCGAGGGTTCTATTCCTGGACTCTCCGTTAGATCATGTTTTCTTGTCACTCAGCTGTCGCAATTTCGGAAAAAGGTTTGGCAGCAGTTGCCATCCCTCACCGCGTCTACTTGGTGATTTTAAAACTCGATCTAAAATGGGAGCCCTCGTCTAGCACCTCCGTCCGGTGTTGCTCGGGTATTGCATAAATTTATGCCATCGGCGCGAATCCCCCAACGAATGCCTACGCTTGGACCCTCTCTTAGATCACCTTGTTCGATCACTCGACCGACGCAACTACGGAAGA
>CM053789.1:683943797-683971297 GCA_028749045.1 Cupressus sempervirens | reverse complement strand
CGGGTCGACTCGCCAAGTCAGCTCACCATGTCATCTCAACGAACCAACTCGCCGAGTCGCCTCACCACGTCGGCTCTCTAATACCACTCGCCAAGTTGCCCCACCAACTTGCCCCGTTAGGCCCACTCTCACCAAGTGGACTCTTTAAGTTTGCTCATAAAGTCGAGCCACCAAGTACTCTCACCAAGTTGACTCTTTAAGTCCTTTCATCGAGTCACCCCACCAAGTACTCTCACCAAGTCAACTCTTTAGGTCTGTTCATAGAGTCACCCCACCAAGTTGACCCTTCAAGTGCGTTCATCAAGTCACCCCGCCAAGTTGACTCTTTAAGTTCATTCATCAAGTCACCCCGCCAGGTCAGCCCACAAATTACTCTCACCAAGTCGACTCTTTAAGTTCATTCATCAAGTCACCCCGCCAGGTCAGCCCACCAAGTCAAATCTGTAAGTCCGTTCATCAAGTCACCCCACCAAGTACTCTAACCAAGTCGATTCTTCAAGTGCGTTCATCAAGTCACCTGACCAACTACTCTCACCAAGTCGACTCTTTAACTATGTTCATCAAGTCACCCCACCAAGCACTCTCACCATGTCAACTCTTCAGGTCCGTTCATAAAGTCACCCCACCAAGTTGACCCTTCAAGTGTGTTCATCAAGTCACCCCACCAAGTACTCTCACCAATTTGACTCTTTAATTCTTTTCATCAAGTCACCACACCAAGTACTCTCACCATTTCAACTCTTTAGGATCGTTCATCAAGTCACCTCGCCAAGTCGACCCTTGAAGTCCGTTCATCAAGTCACCCCACCAAGTACTCCCACCAAGTCGACTCTTTAAGTCAGTTCACGAAGTCACCCAACCAGGTCAGCCCACCAAGGACTCTCACCAAGTTGACTCTCTAAGTCTATTCATCAGGTCACCCCACCGAGTACTCTCACCAAGTCAACTCTTTAGGTCCGTTCATCAAGTCACCCCGCAAAGTCGACCCTCTAAGTTCGTTCATCGAGTCACCCGACCAAGTTGACTGTTTAAGTCCTTTCATCAAGTCACCCCGCCAAGCCGACTCTTTAAGTCTGTTCATCAAGTCACCAGAACAACTACTCTCACCAAGTCGACTCTATAAGTCCGTTCATCAAGTCGGCCCACCAAGTACTCCCACCAAGTTGACTCTTTAAGTCCATTCATCAGTTCACCCCGCCAAGTACTCTCACCAAGTCAACTCTTTAGGTCCGTTCATCAAGTCACCCCGCCAAGTTGACCCTTTAAGTCCGTTCATCAAGTTGCCCCGTCAAGTTGCTTCTCTAAGCCCACTCACCATGTCAGCTCACCAAGTCGGTTGTTCAAGTACGTTGCCAAGTCAACTCTTTAAGTTCGCTCGCCAGGTCATCCCGCCCAAGTCGCCTCTTTAAGTTTGTTCACCAGGTCAGCCCGCCCAAGTCGCATCAGCGGGCTAACTCGCCGAGTCACCTCACGAAGTTGACTCTTTAAGTGCGCTCACCAAGTCAGCTCACCAAGTCGACTCACCATCTCACCTCGATAAGTTGGCTTGCCGAGTTACCCTGCCAAGTCGTCGCCTCTTTAAGCCCGCTCACTGTGTCAGCTCGTCAGGTCGGCTCACCAATTTGACTAATCAAGTAGGCCCACCAAGTCGCCTCAAGGATAGCTCCTCACCATGAGTCGCCTCACCATGTTGACTCAATGAGTCGCCTCACCATGCTGACTCTTCGAGCCCGCTCGCCGAGTCGCCTCACCAAGTTGACTCGAGTACGTTGCCAAGTCGACTCTTTAAGTTCGCTCGCCGGGTCGACTCGCCAAGTCAGCTCACCATGTCATCTCAACGAACCAACTCGCCCAGTTGCCTCACCACGTCAGCTCTCTAATACCACTCGCCAAGTCACCCCACCAACTCGCCCCGTTAGGCCCACTCTCACCAAGAGGACTCTTTAAGTTTGCTCATAAAGTCGAGCCACCAAGTACTCTCACCAAGTCGACTCTTTAAGTCCTTTCATCGAGTCACCCCACCAAGTACTCTCACCAAGTCAACTCTTTAGGTCCGTTCATAGAGTCACCCCACCAAGTCGACCCTTCAAGTGCGTTCATCCCGCCAAGTCAACTCTTTAAGTTCATTCATCAAGTCACCCCGCCAAGTCAGCCCACAAATTACTCTCACCAAGTTGACTCTTTAAGTTTGTTCATCAAGTCACCTTGCCAGGTCGGCCCACCGAGTTGACTCTTTAAGTTCATTCATGAAGTCACTCTGCCAAGTCAGCCCACCAGGTCGACTCTTTAAGTTCGTTCATCAAGTCACCCCGCCAGGTCAGCCCACCGACTACTCTCACCAAGTCGACTCTTTAAGTTTTCTCACCAAGTCACCCCGCCAGGTCGGCCCACCAAGTACTCTCACCAGGTTGAATCTTTAGGTTTGTTCATCAGGTCACCCCACCGAGTACTCTCACCAAGTCGACTCTTTAAGTTAGTTCATCGAGTCGCCCTGCCAGGTCGGCCCACCAAGTGCTCTCACAAAGTCGACTCTTTAAGTTCATTCATCAAGTCACCCCGCCAGTTCGACCCACCAAGTACTGTCACAAAGTCGACTCTCTAAGTTCGTTCATCAAGTCACCCCGCCAGTTCGACCCACCAAGTACTGTCACAAAGTCGACTCTCTAAGTTCGTTCATCGAGTCACCCTGCCAGGTCAGCCCACCAAGTACTCTCACCTAGTCACCCCGCTAGTTCGACCCAGCAAGTCGAAGCTTTAAGTTCGTTCATCAAGTCACCCGGCCAAGTCGACCCACCAAGTCGACTCTTTAAGTCCGTTCATCAAGTCAGGTGACCAGGTCAGCCCACCGAGTACTCTCACCAAGTCGACTCTTTAAGTTTGTTCATCAAGTCACCCGGCCAGCTCGGCCCACCAAGTACTCTCACCAAGTTGACTCTCTAAGTTCGTTCATCAAGTCACCCCGCCAGGTCGGCCCACCAAGTCGAATCTTTAAGTCCGTTCATCAAGTCACCCCACCAAGTACTCTAACCAAGTCGATTCTTCAAGTGCGTTCATCAAGTCACCCGACCAACTACTCTCACCAAGTCGACTCTTTAACTATGTTCATCAAGTCACCCCACCAAGCACTCTCACCACATCAACTCTTCAGGTCCGTTCATAAAGTCACCCCACCAAGTCGACCCTTCAAGTGCGTTCATCAAGTCACCCCACCAAGTACTCTCACCAATTTGACCCTTTAAGTCTTTTCATCAAGTCACCACACCAAGTACTCTCACCATGACAACTCTTTAGGACCGTTCATCAAGTCACCTCGCAAAGTCGACCCTTGAAGTCCATTCATCAAGTCACCCCACCAAGTACTCCCACCAAGTCGACTCTTTAAGTCAGTTCATGAAGTCACCCAACCAGGTCGGCCCACCAAGGACTCTCACCAAGTCGACTCTCTAAGTCTGTTCATCAGGTCACCCCACCGAGTACTCTCACAAAGTCAACTCTTTAGGTCCGTTCATCAAGTACCCACGCAAAGTCGACCCTCTAAGTTCGTTCATCGAGTCACCCGACCAAGTCGACTGTTTAAGTCCTTTCATCAAGTCACCCCGCCAAGCCGACTCTTTAAGTCTGTTCATCAAGTCACCAGAACAACTACTCTCACCAAGTCGACTCTATAAGTCCGTTCATCAAGTCAGCCCACCAAGTACTCCCACCAAGTCCACTCTTTAAGTCCGTTCATCAGTTCACCCTGCCAAGTACTCTCACCAATTCAACTCTTTAGGTTTGTTCATCAAGTCACCCTGCCAAGTTGACCCTTTAAGTCCGTTCATCAAGTTGCCGCGCCGAGTTGCTTCTCTAAGCCCACTCACCATGTCAGCTCACCAAGTCGATTGTTCAAGTACATTGCCAAGTCAACTCTTTAAGTTCGCTCGCCAGGTCAGCCTGCCCAAGTCACCTCTTTAAGTTCGTTCGCCAGGTCGGCCCGCCCAAGTCGCATCAGCGGGCTAACTCACCGAGTCCCCTCACGAAGTTGACTCTTTAAGTGCGCTCACCAAGTCAGCTCACCAAGTCGACTCGAGTACGTTGCCAAGTCGACTCTTTAAGTTCGCTCGTCGGGTCGACTCGCCAAGTCAGCTCACCATGTCATCTCAATGAAACAACTCGCCGAGTCGCCTCACCACGTCGGCTCTCTAATACCACTCGCTAAGTCGCCCCACCAACTCGCCCCGTTAGGCCCACTCTCACAAAGTGGACTCTTTAAGTCTGCTCATAAAGTTGAGCCACCAAGTACTCTCACCAAGTCGACTCTTTAAGTCCTTTCATCGAGTCACCCCACCAAGTACTCTCACCAAGTCAACTCTTTAGGTCCGTTCATAGAGTCACCCCACCAAGTCGACCCTTCAAGTGCGTTCATCAAGTCACCCTGCCAAGTTGACTCTTTAAGTTCATTCATCAAGTCACCCCACCAGGTCAGGCCACAAATTACTCTCACCAAGTCGACTCTTTAAGTTCGTTCATCAAGTCACCCCGCCAACTCAGCCCACCAACTACTCTCACCAAGTCGACTCTTTAAGTTTGCTCACCAAGTCACCCCGCCAGGTCGGCCCACCAAGTACTCTCACTAGGTCGACTCTTTAGGTTTGTTCATCAGGTCACCCCACCGAGTACTCTCACCAAATTGACTCTTTAAGTTCGTTCATCAAGTCGCCCCGCCAAGTCGGCCCACCAAGTACTCTCACCAAGTCGACCCTTTAAGTTCGATCATCAACTCACCCCGCCAGGTCAGCCCACCAAGTGCTCTCACAAAGTCGACTCTTTAGGTTCGTTCATCAATTCACCTCGCTAGCTCGGCCCACCAAGTTCTCTCACCAGGTCGACTCTTTAAGTTCGTTCATCAAGTCACCCCGCCAGTTCGACCCACCAAGTACTCTCACAAAGTCGACTCTCTAAGTTCGTTTATCGAGTCACCCTGCCAGGTCAGCCCACCAAGTACTCTCACCAAGTCACTCCGCTAGTTTGACCCACCAAGTCGACCCTTTAAGTTCGTTCATCAAGTCACCCGGCCAAGTCAGCCCACCAAGTCGACTCTTTAAGTCCGTTCATCAAGTCACGTGACCAGGTCAGCCTACGGAGTACTCTCACCAAGTCGACTCTTTAAGTTTGTTCATCAAGTCACTCGGCCAGCTCGGCCCACCAAGTACTCTCACCAAGTCGACTCTCTAAGTCCGTTCATCAAGTCACCCTGCCAGGTCGGCCCACCAAGTCGAATCTTTAAGTCCGTTCATCAAGTCACCCCACCAAGTACTCTCACCAAATCGACTCTTTAAGTTCGTTCATCAAGTCGCCCCGCCAGGTCGGCCCACCAAGTACTCTCACCAAGTCAACCCTTTAAGTTCGATCATCAACTCACCCCGCCAGGTCGGCCCACCAAGTGCTCTCACAAAGTCGACTCTTTAGGTTCGTTCATCAATTCACCTCGCTAGCTCGGCCCACCAAGTTCTCTCACCAGGTCGACTCTTTAAGTTTGTTCATCAAGTCACCCCGCCAGTTTGACCCACCAAGTACTCTCACAAAGTCGACTCTCTAAGTTCGTTTATCGAGTCACCCTGCCAGGTCAGCCCACCAAGTACTCTCACCAAGTCACCCCGCTAGTTCGACCCACCAATTCGACCCTTTAAGTTCATTCATCAAGTCACCCGGCCAAGTCAGCCCACCAAGTTGACTCTTTAAGTCCGTTCATCAAGTCACGTGACCAGGTCAGCCTACCGAGTACTCTCACCAAGTCGACTCTTTAAGTTTGTTCATCAAGTCACTCGGGCAGCTCGGCCCACCAAGTACTCTCACCAAGTCGACTCTCTAAGTCCGTTCATCAAGTCACCCTGCCAGGTCGGCCCACCAAGTCGAATCTTTAAGTCCGTTCATCAAGTCACCCCACCAAGTACTCTAACCAAGTCGATTCTTCAAGTGCGTTCATCAAGTCACCCGACCAACTACTCTCACCAAGTTGACTCTTTAACTATGTTCATGAAGTCACCCCACCAAGCACTCTCACCACGTCAACTCTTCAGGTCCGTTCATAAAGTCACCCCACCAAGTCGACCCTTCAAGTGCATTCATCAAGTCACCCCACCAAGTACTCTCACCAATTCGACTCTTTAAGTCTTTTCATCAAGTCACCACACCAATTACTCTCACCAAGTCAACTCTTTAGGATCGTTCATCAAGTCACCTCGCCAAGTCGACCCTTGAAGTCCGTTCATCAAGTCACCCCACCAAGTACTCCCACCAAGTCAACTCTTTAAGTCAGTTCACGAAGTCACCCAACCAGGTCGGCCCACCAAGGACTCTCACAAAGTCGAATCTCTAAGTCCGTTCATCAGGTCACCCCACCGAGTACTCTCACCAAGTCAACTCTTTAGGTTCGTTCATCAAGTCACTCCACAAAGTCGACCCTCTAAGTTCGTTCATCGAGTCACCCGACCAAGTCGACTGTTTAAGTCCTTTCATCAAGTCACCCCGCCAAGCCGACTCTTTAAGTCCGTTCATCAAGTCACCAAAACAACTACTCTCACCAAGTCAACTCTTTAGGTCCGTTCATCAAGTCACCCCGCCTAGTCGACCCTTTAAGTCCGTTCATCAAGTCACCCCGCCGAGTTGCTTCTCTAAGCCCACTCACCATGTCAGCTCACCAAGTTGGTTGTTCAAGTACGTTGCCAAGTCAACTCTTTAAGTTCGCTCGCCAGGTCAGCCTACCCAAGTCGCCTCTTTAAGTTTGTTCGCCAGGTCGGCCCGCCCAAGTCGCATCAGCGGGCTAACTCGCCGAGTCACCTCACGAAGTTGACTCTTTAAGTGCGCTCACCAAGTCAGCTCAACAAGTCGACTCACCATCTCGCCTCGATAAGTTGGCTTGCCGAGTTACCCCGCCAAGTCGTCGCCTCTTTAAGCCCGCTCACCGTGTCAGCTCGTCAGGTCGGCTCACCAAGTCGACTAATCAAGTAGGCCCACCAAGTTGCCTCAAGGATAGCTCCTCACCATGAGTCGCCTCACCATGTTGACTCAATGAGTCACCTCACCATGTTGACTCTTTGAGCCCGCTCGCCGGGTCGCCTCACCAAGTCGACTCGAGTACATTGCCAAGTCGACTCTTTAAGTTCGCTCGCCGGGTCGACTCGCCAAGTCAGCTCACCATGTCATCTCAAGGAACCAACTCACCGAGTCGCCTCACCACGTCGGCTCTCTAATAACACTTGCCAGTCGCCCCACCAACTCGCCCCGTTAGGCCCACTCTCACCAAGTGGACTGTTTAAGTTTTCTCATAAAGTCGAGCCACCAAGTACTCTCACCAAGTCGACTCTTTAAGTCCTTTCAACGAGTCACCCCACCAAGTACTCTCACCAAGTCAACTCTTTAGGTCCGTTCATAGAGTCACCCCACCAAGTCGACCCTTCAAGTGCGTTCATCAAGTCACCCCACCAAGTCGACTCTTTAAGTTCATTCATCAAGTCACCCCGCCAGGGCAGCCCACAAATTACTCTCACCAAGTCGACTCTTTAAGTTCGTTCATCAAGTCACCTCGCCAGGTCGGCCCACCGAGTGGACTCTTTAAGTTTGTTCATGAAGTCACTCTGCCAAGTCAGCCCACCAGGTCGACTCTTTAAGTTTGTTCATCAAGTCACCCCGCCAGGTCACCCACCAACTACTCTCACCAAGTCGACTCTTTAAGTTTGCTCACCAAGTCACCCTGCCAGGTCGGCCCACCAATTACTCTCACCAGGTCGACTCTTTAGGTTTGTTCATCAGGTCACCCCACCGAGTACTCTCACCAAGTCGACTCTTTAAGTTCGTTCATCAAGTCGCCCCACCAGGTCAGCCCACCAAGTACTCTCACCAAGTCGACCCTTTAAGTTCGGTCATCAACTCACCCCGCCAGGTCGGCCCACCAAGTGCTTTCACAAAGTCAACTCTTTAGGTTTGTTCATCAATTCACCCCGCCAGCTCAGCCCACCAAGTTCTCTCACCAGGTCGACTCTTTAAGTTTGTTCATCAAGTCACCCCGCCAGTTCGACCCACCAAGTACTCTCACAAAGTCGACTCTTTAAGTTCGTTCATCGAGTCACCCTACCAGGTCAGCCCACCAAGTACTCTCACCAAGTCACCCCGCTAGTTCGACCCACCAAGTCAACCCTTTAAGTTCGTTCATCAAGTCACCCGACCAAGTCAGCCCACCAAGTCGACTCTTTAAGTCCGTTCATCAAGTCACGTGACCAGGTCAGCCCACCGAGTACTCTCACCAAGTCGACTCTTTAAGTTTGTTCATCAAGTCACCCGGCCAGCTCGGCCCACCAAGTACTCTCACCAAGTTGACTCTCTAAGTCCGTTCATCAAGTCACCCCACCAGGTCGGCCCACCAAGTCGAATCTTTAAGTCCGTTCATCAAGTCACCCCACCAAGTACTCTAACCAAGTCGATTCTTCAAGTGCGTTCATCAAGTCACCTGACCAACTACTCTCACCAAGTCGACTCTTTAACTATGTTCATCAAGTCACCCCACCAAGCACTCTCACCACGTCAACTCTTCAGGTTCGTTCATAAAGTCACCCTACCAAGTCGACCCTTCAAGTGCGTTCATCAAGTCACCCCACCAAGTACTCTCACCAATTCGACTCTTTAAGTCTTTTCATCAAGTCACCACACCAAGTACTCTCACCATGTCAACTCTTTAGGACCGTTCATCAAGTCACCTCGCCAAGTCGACCCTTGAAGTCCGTTCATCAAGTCACCCCACCAAGTACTCCCACCAAGTCGACTCTTTAAGTCAGTTCACGAAGTCACCCAACCAGGTCGGCCCACCAAGGACACTCACCAAGTCGACTCTCTAAGTCTGTTCATCAGGTCACCCCACCGAGTACTCTCACCAAGTCAACTCTTTAGGTCCGTTCATCAAGTCACCCTGCAAAGTTGACCTTCTAAGTTCGTTGATCGAGTCACCCGACCAAGTCGACTGTTTAAGTCCTTTCATCAAGTCACCCCGCCAGGCCGACTCTTTAAGTCCGTTCATCAAGTCACCAAAACAACTACTCTCACCAAGTCGACTCTATAAGTCTGTTAATCAAGTCGGCCCACCAAGTACTCCCACCAAGTCGACTCTTTAAGTTCGTTCATCAGTTCACCCCGCCAAGTACTCTCACCAAGTCAACTCTTTAGGTCCGTTCATCAAGTCACCCCGCCAAGTCGACCCTTTAAGTCCATTCATCAAGTCGCCCCGCCGAGTTGCTTCTCTAAGCCCACTCACCATGTCAGCTCGCCAAGTCGGTTGTTCAAGTACGTTGCCAAGTCAACTCTTTAAGTTCGCTCTTTGAGCCCGCTCGCCGGGTCGCCTCACCAAGTCGACTCGAGTACGTTGCCAAGTCGACTCTTTAAGTTCGCTCGCCGAGTCGACTCACCAAGTCAGCTCACCATGTCATCTCAACGAACCAACTCGCCCAGTCGCCTCACCACGTCGGCTCTCTAATACCACTCGCCAAGTCACCCCACCAACTCGCCCCGTTAGGCCCACTCTCACCAAGTGGACTCTTTAAGTCTGCTCATAAAGTTGAGCCACCAAGTACTCTCACCAAGTCGACTCTTTAAGTTCATTCATCAAGTCACCCCGCTAGGTCAACCCACAAATTACTCTCACCAAGTTGACTCTTTAAGTTCGTTCATCAAGTCACCCCACCAGGTCGGCCCACCGAGTGGACTCTTTAAGTTCGTTCATGAAGTCACTCTACCAAGTCGGCCCACCAGGTCGACTCTTTAATATCGTTCATCAAGTCACCCCGCCAGGTCAGCCCACCAACTACTCTCACCAAGTCGACTCTTTAAGTTTGCTCACCAAGTCACCCCGCCAGGTCGACCCACCAAGTACTCTCACCAGGTCGACTCTTTAGGTTTGTTCATCAGGTCACCCCACCGAGTACTCTCACCAAGTCGACTCTTTAAGTTCGTTCATCAAGTCGCCCCGCCAGGTCGGCCCACCAAGTACTCTCACCAAGTCGACCCTTTAAGTTCGGTCATCAACTCACCCCGCCAGGTCAGCCCAACAAGTGCTCTCACAAAGTCAACTCTTTATGTTCGTTCATCAATTCACCCCGCCAGCTCGGCCCACCAAGTTCTCTCACCAGGTCGACTCTTTAAGTTCGTTCATCAAGTCACCCCGCCAGTTCGACCCACCAAGTACTCTCACAAAGTTGACTCTCTAAGTTCGTTCATCGAGTCACCCTGCCAGGTCAGCCCACCAAGTACTCTCACCAAGTCACCCCGCTAGTTCGACCCACCAAGTTGACCCTTTAAGTTTGTTCATCAAGTCACCTGACCAAGTCGGCCCACCAAGTCGACTCTTTAAGTCCGTTCATCAAGTCACGTGACCAGGTCAGCCCACCGAGTACTCTCACCAAGTCGACTCTTTAAGTTTGTTCATCAAGTCACCCGGCCAGCTCGGCCCACCAAGTACTCTCACCAAGTCGACTCTCTAAGTCCGTTCATCAAGTCACCCCGCCAAGGCGGCCCACCAAGTCAAATCTTTAAGTCCGTTCATCAAGTCACCCCACCAAGTACTCTAACCAAGTCGATTCTTCAAGTGCGTTCATCAAGTCACCCGACCAACTACTCTCACCAAGTTGACTCTTTAACTATGTTCATCAAGTCACCCCACCAAGCACTCTCACCACGTCAACTCTTCAGGTCTGTTCATAAAGTCACCCCACCAAGTCGACCCTTCAAGTGCGTTCATCAAGTCACCCCACCAAGTACTCTCACCATGTCAACTCTTTAGGACCGTTCATCAAGTCACCTCGCCAAGTCGACCCTTGAAGTCCGTTCATCAAGTCACCCCACCAAGTACTCCCACCAAGTCGACTCTTTAAGTCAGTTCACGAAGTCACCCAACCAGGTCGGCCCACCAAGGTCTCTCACCAAGTCGACTCTCTAAGTCTGTTCATCAGGTCACCCCACCGAGTACTCTCACCAAGTCAACTCTTTAGGTCCATTCATCAAGTCACCCCGCAAAGTCGACCCTCTAAGTTCGTTCATCGAGTCACCCGACCAAGTCGACTGTTTAAGTCCTTTCATCAAGTCACCCCGCCAAGCCGACTCTTTAAGTCCATTCATCAAGTCACCAGAACAACTACTCTCACCAAGTCGACTCTATAAGTCCGTTCATCAAGTCGGCCCACCAAGTACTCCCGCCAAGTCAACTCTTTAAGTCCGTTCATCAGTTCACCCCGCCAAGTACTCTCACCAAGTCAACTCTTTAGGTCCGTTCATCAAGTCACCCCGCCAAGTCGACCCTTTAAGTTCATTCATCAAGTCGCCCCGCCGAGTTGTTTCTCTAAGCCCACTCACCATGTCAGCTCACCAAGTCGGTTGTTCAAGTATGTTGCCAAGTCAACTCTTTAAGTTCGCTCGCCAGGTCAGCCCGCCCAAGTCGCCTCTTTAAGTTCGTTTGCCAGGTCGGCCCGCCCAAGTCGCATCAGCGGGCTAACTCGCCGAGTCACCTCACAAAGTTGACTCTTTAAGTGCGCTCACCAAGTCAGCTCACCAAGTCGACTCACCATCTCACCTTGATAAGTTGGCTTGCCAAGTTACCCTGCCAAGTCGTCGCCTCTTTAAGCCCGCTCATCGTGTCAGCTCGTCAGGTCGGCTCACCAAGTCGACTAATCAAGTAGGCCCACCAAGTCGCCTCAAGGATAGCTCCTCACCATGAGTCGCCTCACCATGTTGACTCAATGAGTCGCCTCACCATGTTGACTCTTTGAGCCCGCTCGCTTGGTCGCATCACCAAGTCGACTCGAGTACGTTGCCAAGTTGACTCTTTAAGTTCGCTCACCGGGTCGACTTGCCAAGTCAGCTCACCATGTCATCTCAACGAACCAACTCGCCGAGTTGCCTCACCACGTCGTCTCTCTAATACCACTCGCCAAGTCGCCCCACCAACTCGCCCCGTTAGGCCCACTCTCACCAAGTGGACTCTTTAAGTCTGCTCATAAAGTCGAGCCACCAAGTACTCTCGCCAAGTCGACTCTTTAAGTCCTTTCATCGATTCACCCCACCAAGTAATCTCACCAAGTCAACTCTTTAGGTCCGTTCATAGAGTCACCCCACCAAGTCGACCCTTCAAGTGCGTTCATCAAGTCACCCCGCCAAGTCGACTCTTTAAGTTCATTCATCAAGTCACCCCGCCAGGTCAGCCCACAAATTACTCTCACCAAGTTGACTCTTTAAGTTCGTTCATCAATTCACCCCGCCAGGTCGGCCCACTGAGTGGACTCTTTAATTTCGTTCATGAAGTCACTTTGCCAAGTTGGCCCACTAGGTCGACTCTTTAAGTTCGTTCATCAAGTCACCCCGCCAGGTCAGCCCACCAACTACTCTCACCAAGTCGACTCTTTAAGTTTGCTCACCAAGTCACCCCACCAGGTCGGCCCACCAAGTACTCTCACCAGGTCGACTCTTTAGGTTTGTTCATTAGGTCACCCCACCGAGTACTCTCACCAAGTCGACTCTTTAAGTTCGTTCATCAAGTCGCCCCGCCAGGTCGGCCCACCAAGTACTCTCACCAAGTCGACCCTTTAAGTTCGGTCATCAACTCACCCCGCCAGGTCGGCCCACCAAGTGCTCTCACAAAGTTGACTCTTTAGGTTCGTTCATCAATTCACCCCGCCAGCTCGGCCCACCAAGTTCTCTCACCAGGTTGACTCTTTAAGTTCGTTCATCAAGTCACCCCGCTAGTTTGACCCACCAAGTACTCTCACAAAGTCGACTCTCTAAGTTCGTTCATCGAGTCACCCTGCCAGGTCAGCCCACCAAGTACTCTCACGAAGTCACCCCGCTAGTTCGACCCACCAAGTCGACCCTTTAAGTTCGTTCATCAAGTCACCCGGCCAAGTCGGCCCACCAAGTCGACTCTTTAAGTCCGTTCATCAAGTCACGTGACCAGGTCAGCCCACCGAGTACTCTCACCAAGTCGACTCTTTAAGTTTGTTCATCAAGTCACCCGGCCAGTTCGGCCAACCAAGTACTCTAACCAAGTCCACTCTCTAAGTCCGTTCTTCAAGTCACCCCGCCAGGTCGGCCCACCAAGTCGAATCTTTAAGTCCGTTCATCAAGTCACCCCACCAAGTACTCTAACCAAGTCGATTCTTCAAGTGCGTTCATCAAGTCACCCGACCAACTACTCTCACCAAGTCGACTCTTTAACTATGTTCATCAAGTCACCCCACCAAGCACTCTCACCACGTCAACTCTTCAGGTCCGTTCATAAAGTCACCCCACCAAGTCGACCCTTCAAGTGCGTTCATCAAGTCACCCCACCAAGTACTCTCACCAATTCGACTCTTTAAGTCTTTTCATCAAGTCACCACACCAAGTACTCTCACCATGTCAACTCTTTAGGACCGTTCATCAAGTCACCTCGCCAAGTCGACCCTTGAAGTCTGTTCATCAAGTCACCCCACCAAGTCGAGCCACCAGGTACTCTCACCAAGTCGACTCTTTGAGTCCGTTCATCAAGTCACCCCACCAAGTACTCTAACCAAGTCGATTCTTCAAGTGCGTTCATCAAGTCGCCCCACCAAGTACTCTCACCAAGTCGACTCTTTAAGTCCTTTCATCGAGTCACCCCGCCAAGTACTCTCACCAAGTTAACTCTTTAGGTCCGTTCATAGAGTTACCCCACCAAGTTGACCCTTCAAGTGCGTTCATCAAGTCACCCCGCCAGGTCGGCCCACCAAGTCGAATCTCTAAGTCCGTTCATCAAGTCACCGTCCCGATCTGGCCGAGCCGTTCTGGCCGAGCCATGCTGGCCGAGCTAATCTGGGCGAGCGATTCTGGCTGACCCGATCTGGCCAAGCCGTTCTGGGCAAGCCATGCTGGCCGAGCCGATCTGGGCGAGCCGATCTGGGCAACCCGTTCTGGCTGAGGCGATCTGGGTGACCCGTTCTGGCCGAGCCATAATGGCTGAGCCGTTCTTGCCGGGCCATGCTGGTCGAGCCGATCTGGGCGAGCCGTTCTAGCCGAGCCATGCTGGCCGACTCGATCTGGGCGAGCCATGCTGGCCGAGCCGATTTGGGCGACCCGTTCTGGCCGAGCTGATCTGGGCGACCCGTTCTGGCCGAGCCATGCTGGCCGAGCCGTTCTGGCTGGGCCATGCTGGCTGAGCCGATCTGGGCGAGCCATTCTGGCTGAGCCGATCTGGCCGTTCTAGCCGAGCCGAGCATTGGCCTCGGGCCATTATGACGGCCTTGCAATTTCTCTATAATTGCAACCTATGTTTGCGCAGTAGCAGAGTTTGCATGTAAGATTGGGCTTTGTTCTTGACGGTTCGAAGTACTCTCACCGAGTCACCAAGTCACCATGCCGGCCGACCTGATCTGGCCGAGCCGATCTGGGCGAGCCATGCTGGCCGAGCCAAGCTGGCCGAGCCGATCTGGGCGAGCCATGCTGGTCGACCCGATCTAGGCGAGCCATTCTTGCCGACCCGATCTGGCCGAGCTCCAAAAACGGTGTCGTGGATGGCTGTTTGGTCACATTTTTCATTGAATTGGATTTTTAAGCGAGTTGTCCGTGCTATCGCAGATTTCTAATGCAGAGCGAGCCTCGCACTAATAGCTTATATAGGAGAGGTTGTTGCCGCGAGCCTCTCCCATGTCCCTTTCATTGATTCAACATTGGTGTCTAGGCGGATCAGATTGTTTGGTTTTCAAATGGTGTATGCTGATGTTGAATCAATGAAAGGGGCATGAAGCGATCTCAGTGCTTTTCCTCGGCTCTCCTTTAGATCATGTTTTCCGATGATTCAATTTTGGAAAAGGTGAGGCAGCGGTTGCCGATCCATGGCGTGTGTTTTTGGTGATTTTAAAACTTGATCTAAACGTGAGCCCTTGTCTAGCACTCCGGCGTTGCTTGGTATAATGGCAATTTTCTATGGGTGCTCGGCACTCTAGCAATTTGTCATGGTGTACTTGTCGCGGCTACATGGGAGCTTTAATATCAAAAGCTCTCGGCGAAAAATGGTGGCCGAGCCATGCTGGCCGACCCGATCTGGCTTAGCCATTTTCGTCGACCCAATCTGGCTCTTCTTTCTCACTCCATCGGCACAAATTCAGGAGTTGTTCGACAGCAGTTGTCGTTCCAATGTGTCATTGCGGTGATCTGGAGAGCGATGCTAACGGCGGGAGCTTGCGTCTAGAATTTGGGGATGTTTGTGCAAGCGAGCAGGACAACTTCTCTTATCGGAACCTCTCCGTGGCCTTTGAATATAGACCCAGTGCCGACGATATCGATGGATACGAGCCTTGGATTCTAAAATTGTTCAGCTAACATTGGTTTTTGTGAGAGATGGTTACGAAAGCACTTCCCGATCGATACGCGAGAGTTCCCTAAGATCGCCTCTATGCCAACTCGATCGGCAAAACATTGGGAATGGTTCGACAGCGGTTGTCATTCCAATGTGTCATCGGGATGTCTTGGAACATGGCCTTTCAAGGGTGAGCTCGCGTCTAGCACTTGGATTGTGCGTCGTCACAAGTGATTGGGGATATCTCTCTATGAATGGTAGCATGGCGATTGCAAGAGAAAATTGACTTAGTAGTCAGAGCATTGGCCTCGGGCCATTGTGACAGCCTTGCAATTTCTCTATAATTGCAACCTATGTTTGCACAGTAGCAGAGTTTGCACGTTAGATTGGCCTTTGTTCTTGACAGTTCGAAGTACTCTCACCAAGTCAGCAAGTCGCCATGCTGGGCGAGCCGATCTAGGCGAGCCATGCTGGGCGAGCCGATCTGGGCGAGCTCCAAAAACGGTGTCGTGGATGGCTGTTTGGTCACATTTTTCATTGAATTGGATTTTTAAGGGAGTTGTCCGCACTATCGCAGATTTCTAATGCAGAGTGAGCCTCGCACTAATAGCTTATATAGGAGAGGTTGTTGCCGCGAGCCTCTCCCATGCCCCTTTCATTGATTCAACATTGGTGTCTAGGCGGATCGGATTGTTGGGTTTTCAAACGGTGTATGCTGATGTTGAATGAATGAAAGGGGCATGAAGCGATCTCAGTGCTTTTCCTCGGCTCTCCTTTAGATCATGTTTTCCGATGACTCAATTTTGGAAAAGGTGAGGCAGCGGTTGCCGATCCATGGCATGTGTTTTTGGTGGTTTTAAAACTTGAACTAAACATGAGCCCTTGTCTAGCACTCCAGCGTTGCTTGGTATAATGGAAATTTGCTATGGGTGCTCGGCGCTCTAGCAATTTTTTCATGGTGTACTTATCGCGATTACATGGGAGCTTTAATATCAAAAGCTCTCGGCAAAAAATGGTGGCCGAGCCATGCTGGCGGACCCGATCTGGCTTAGCCATTTTTGTCGACCCGATCTGGCTCTCGTTTCTCACTCCATCGGCACAAATTCGGGAGTTGTTTGACAGCGGTTGTCATTCCAATGTGTCATTGCGATGATCTGGAGAGCGATGCTAAGTGCGGGAGCTTGCGTCTAGCATTTGGGGATGTTTGTGCAAGCGAGCAGGGGAGCTTCTCTTATTGGAACCTCTCCGTGGCCTTTGAATATAGACCCAGTGCCGACGATATCGATGGATACGAGCCTTGGATTATAAAATTGTTTAGCTAACATTGGTTTTTGTGAGAGATGGTTATGAAAGCACTTCCCGATCGATACGCGGGAGTTCCCTAAGATCGCCTCTATGCCAACTCGATCGGCACAACATTGGGAATGGTTCGACAGCGGTTGTCATTCCAATGTGTCATCGGGATGTCTTGGAACACGGCCTTTCAAGGGTGAGCTCGCGTCTAGCACTTGGATTGTGCGTCGTCACAAGTGATTGGGGAGATCTCTCTATGAACGGCGGCATGGCGATTGCAAGAGAAAATTGACTTAGTAGTCAGAGCATTAGCCTCGGGCCATTGCGACAGCCTTGCAATTTCTCTATAATTGCAACCTATGTTTGCGCAGTAGTAGAGTTTGCATGTTAGATTGGCCTTTGTTCTTGATAGTTCGAAGTACTCTCACCGAGTCAGCAAGTCACCATGCTGGCCGAGCCGATCTGGGCGAGCCATTCTGGCCGAGCCGATCTGGGCGAGCTCCAAAAACGGTGTCGTGGATGGCTGTTTGGTCATATTTTTCATTGAATTGGATTTTTAAGGTTTTTGTCCGCGCTATCGCAGATTTCTAATGCAGAGCGAGCCTCGCACTAATAGCTTATATAGAAGAGGTTGTTGCCGCAAGCCTCTCCCATGCCCCTTTCATTGATTCAACATTGGTGTCTAGGCGGATCGGATTGTTGGGTTTTCAAACGGTGTATGTTGATGTTGAATGAATGAAAGGGGCATGAAGCGATCTCAGTGCTTTTCCTCGGCTCTCCTTTAGATCATGTTTTTTGATGACTCAATTTTGGAAAAGGTGAGGCAGCGGTTGCCGATCCATTGCTTGGTATAATGGCAATTTGCTATGGGTGCTTGGCGCTCTAGCAATTTTTTCATGGTGTACTTATCGCTGCTACATGGGAGCTTTAATATTGAAAGCTCTCGGCAAAAAATGGTGGCCGAGCCATGCTGGCTGACTCGATCTGGCTTAGCCGTTTTCGTCGACCCGATCTGGCTCTTCTTTCTCACTCCATTGGCACAAATTCGGGAGTTGTTCGACAGTGGTTGTAATTCCAATGTGTCATTGCGGTGATCTGGAGAGCGATGCTAAGGGCGGGAGCTTGCGTCTAGCATTTGGGGATGTTTGTGCAAGAGAGCAGGGGAGCTTCTCTTATCGGAACCTCTCCGTGGCCTTTGAATAGAGACCCAGTGCCGACGATATCGGTGGATACAAGCCTTGGATTCTAAAATTGTTTAGCTAACATTGGTTTTTGTGAGAGATGGGTACGAAAGCACTTCCCGATCGATTCGTGGGAGCTCGCTAAGATCGTCTCTGTGCCAACTCGATTGGCACAACATTGGGAATGGTTCGACAATGGTTGTCGTTCTAATGTGTCATCGGGATGTCTTGGAATCCGGCCTTTCAAGGGCGAGATCGCGTCTAGCACTTTGATTGTGCGTCGTCACAAGTGATTGGGGAGATCTCTCTATGAACAACGGCATTGTGATTGCAAGAGAAAATTGACTTAGTAGTCGGAGCATTGGCCTCGGGCCATTGTGACGGCCTTGCAATTTCTCTGTAATTGCAACCTATGTTTGCGTAGTAGCAGAGTTTGCATGTAAGATTGGCCTTTGTTCTTGACAGTTCCAGGAGATGACCTCTGGAACTTTTGGATTGGGCCCCTTCAAGGTGAAATTCATCCAGTTGATCGGATGAGCTCGATGACCATTTCAGTCCCTCGGCTCCATGAACTCACATCTCCTAACCGATGACAATCTTTTGCTCCTCTGCCGACCTCATAAAAAATTGGGTTGTGAATGGCTGTTTGGTAGGAATTTTAAAGGATTTAGATTTTTAAGGTGGATGTCGGTGTGTTCGCTAATTTCTAATGCAGAGCGAGCCTCGCACTAATAGCTTATATAGGAGAGGTGGTTGCCGCGAGCCTCTCCCGTGCCCCTCTCATTGATTCAACGCCGGTGTCAAGGCGGATGGATATGTCAGATTTTGAAACAGTGGACGCCGACGTTGAATCAATTAGAGGGGCATGAAGGCCACCCTGGATGTGCTATTCCTCGACTCTCCTTTAGATCATGTTTTCTTCTCACTCGATCACTCGACCGACGCAACTACGGAAGAGACTTGGCAACGGTTGCCATTCTACAGCGTGTCTGTTCAGCGATTTCGAAGTTGATCTAATGGCGAGCCCTTGTCTCTAGCCATGAGGTGGGTGCTTGGCGCTCTAGCAAAATTTTTTGCGTGCCTATCGCGGCTACAATGGCAGAGGTGGTTGCCACGAGCCTCTCCCGTGCCCCCCTCATTGATTCAACGCCGCTGTCAGGGCGGATGGATATGTCGGATTTTCAAACGGTGGACGCCGACGTTGAATCAATTAGAGGGGCATGAAGCCCACCCTCAAGGGTGCTATTCCTGGACTCTCCTTTAGATCACGTTTTCTTGTCACTCATCTGGCGCAATTTCAAAAAAAGGTTTGGCAGCGGTTGCCAGCCCTCACCGCGTCTACTCGGTGAATTTTAAAACTCGATCTAAAACGGGAGCCCTCGTCTAGCACCTCCATCCAGTGTTGCTCGGGTATTGCATAAATTTATGCCATTGGCGCGAATCCCCCAACGAATGCCTGCGCTTGGACCCTCTCTTAGATCACCTTCTTCGATCACTCGACCGACGCAACTACGAAAGAGACCTGGCAGCGGTTGCCATTCTACACCGCGTCTATTCAGCGATTTCGAAGTTGATCTAATGGCAAGCCCTTGTCTCTAGGCATGAGGTGGGTGCTTGGCGCTCTAGCAAAAATTTTTGCATGCCTATCACGGCTACAAGGGGAGAGGTGGTTGCCGTAAGCCTCTCCCGTGCCCCCCTCATTGATTCAACGCCACTGTCAGGGCGGATGGATATGTCGGATTTTGAAACGGTGGACGCCGACGTTGAATCAATTAGAGGGGCATGAAGCCCACCCTCGAGGGTGCTATTCCTGGACTCTCCTTTAGATCATGTTTTCTTGTCACTCAGCTGGTGCAATTTCGGAAAAAGGTTTGGCAGCAGTTGCCAGCCCTCACCGCGTCTACTTGGTGATTTTAAAACTCGATCTAAAATGGGAGCCCTCGTCTAGCACCTCCATCCAGTGTTGCTCGGGTATTGCATAAATTTATGCCATCGGCTCGAATCCCCCAATGAATGCCTACACGCTTGGACCCTCTCTTAGATCACCTTCTTCGATCACTCAACCGATGCAACTACGAAAGAGACTTGGCAGCGGTTGCCATTCTACAGTGCGTCTGTTCAGCGATTTTGAAGTTGATCTAATGGCAAGCCCTTGTCTCTAGCCATGAGGTGGGTGCTTGGCGCTCTAGAAAAAATTTTTGCGTGCCTATCGCGGCGGCTACAAGGGGAGAGGTTGTTTCCGTGAGCCTCTCCCGTGCCCCACTCATTGATTCAACGCCACTGTCAGGGCGGATGGATATGTCAGATTTTGAAATGGTGGACGCCGATGTTGAATCAATTAGAGGGGCATGGAGCCCACCCTCGAGGGTGCTATTCTTGGACTCTCCTTTAGATCATGTTTCTTGTCACTCAGCTGGCGCAATTTTGGAAAAAGGTTTGGCAGCGGTTGCCAGCCCTCACCGTGCCTACCTGGTGATTTTAAAACTCGATCTAAAACGGTAGCCCTCGTCTAGCACCTCCGTCCGGTGTTGCTCGGGTATTGCAGAAATTTATGCCATCGGCGTAAATCCCCCAATGAATGCCTACGCTTGGACCCTCTCTTAGATCACCTTCTTCGATCACTCGACCGATGCAACTGCGGAAGAGACTTGGCAGCGGTTGCCATTCTACAGTGCGTCTGTTCAGCGATTCCAAAGCTGATCTAATGGCGAGCCCTTGTCTCTAGCCATGAGGTGGGTGCTTGGCGCTCTAGAAAAAAAATTTTGTGTGCCTATCGCGGCTACAAGGGGAGAGGTGGTTGCCGCGAGCCTCTCCCGTGCCCCTCTCATTGATTCAACGCCGCTTTCAGGGCAGATGGATATGTCGGATTCTGAAATGGTGGACGCCGATGTTGAATCAATTAGAGGGGCATGAAGCCCACCCTCGAGGGTGCTATTCCTGGACTCTCCTTTAGATCATGTTTTCTTGTCACTCAGCTGGCGCAATTTCGGAAAAAGGTTTGGCAGCGGTTGCCAGCCCTCACCGCATCTACTTGGTGATTTTAAAACTCGATCTAAAATGGGAGCCCTTGTCTAGCACCTCCGTCCGGTGTTGCTCAGGTATTGCATAAATTTATGCCATCGGCGCGAATCTCCCATCGAATGCCTATGCTTGGATGCTCTCTTAGATCACCTTCTTCGATCACTCGATCGACGCAACTACAGAAGAGACTTGGCAGCGGTTGCCATTCTACAGCGCGTCTGTTCAGCGATTTCGAAGTTGATCTAATGGCGAGCCCTTGTCTCTAGCCATGAGGTGGGTGCTTGGCGCTCTAGAAAAATTTTTTGCATGCCTATCGAAGCTACAACGGGAGAGGTGGTTGCCGCGAGCCTCTCCCGTGCCCCGCTCATTGATTCAATGCCGCTGTCAGGGCGGATGGATATGTCAGATTTTGAAATTGTGGACGCCGACGTTGAATCAATTAGAGGGGCATGAAGCCCACCCTCGAGGGTGCTATTCCTTGACTCTCCTTTAGATCATGTTTTCTTGTCACTCAGCTAGCGCAATTTTGGAAAAAGGTTTGGCAGCGGTTGCCAGCCCTCACTGCATCTACTAGGTGATTTTAAAACTCGATCTAAAACGGGAGCCCTCGTCTAGCACCTCCGTCCGGTGTTGCTCGGGTATTGCATAATTTTTTTGCTATCGGCGCGAATCCCCCAATGAATCCCTAGCCTTGGACTCTCTTAGATCACCTTCTTCGATCACTCGACCGACGCAATTACGGAAGAGGCTTGGCAGCAGTTGCCATTCCACAGCGCGTCTGTTCAGCGATTTCGAAGTTGATCTACAAATGGCGAGCCCTTGTCTAGCCATGAGGTGGGTGCTTGGGGCTCTAGCAATTTTTTGTGTGCCTATCGCGGCTTACAATGGGAGCTTTGATAACAAAAGTTCTCGGCGACCCTCCCCAATAGAAATCAGTGCTGGTGTTCGCGAAAGACACGTTATTCGGATTTTTGGAATATTGGCACCAGCATCGTTTCTATTGGGAGGGCCGTGAAGCCATCCCGATTTTGCTATGCGAGGGCTCTCTCTCCCAGAGTCGTTCTCTATGCAACAACTTCTTTGGCACAAAATTTTTAGAACGGTTCGGCAGCGGTTGTCATTCCAATGGTGCCGTTGTGGTGGTTGCCTGGGCAGCGATCTGAAGGGCGACCCGTCGTCTAGCAGTTGGCCTGCGCATCACGAGTGACAAGGGAGCCTTTGTTATCAGAAGCTCCCCATGGCCATTCGATTAGAAGAGCCATTGCTTGTTTAAGCAAGGACGAATGCAGCCTCGGATTCCAAATGAAATCAATGATTTCGGATCTATATAAGAGCGGAATGAAGCAGCAGCACAGCCCGTTTGCTATGCGCGGCTCCCCAAAGTTGCTCTTCTTTCTCACTCCATTGCCACAATTTCAGGAGTTGTTCGACAGCGGTTGTCGTTCCAATGTGTCATTGCGGTGATCTCGAGAGCGATGCTAAGGGTGGGAGCTTGTGTCTAGAATTTGGGATGTTTGTGCGAGCGAGCAGGGGAGCTTCTCTTATCAAAACCTCTCCGTGGCCTTTCAATATATAGACCCAGTGCCGACGATATCGATGGATGCGAGCCCTTGGATTCCAAATTTGTCCATAGCTAACATTGGTTTTTGTGAGAGATGGGCATGAAAGTACATCCAGATTGCTACGCGGGAGCTCCATAAGGTCGCCTCTGTGCTAACTCGATCGACACAACATTGGGAGTGGTTCGACAGCGGTTGACGTTTCAATGTGTCATCGGGGGATGTCTTTGAAAGTGGTCTTTCTTTCAAGGGCGAGCTCACGTCTAGACATTGGATTGTGCGTCGCGTCACAAGTGAATGGGGAGATCTCTCTATGAACGGCGGCATGGTGATTGCAAGAGAAAATTGACTTAGTCGGAGCCATTGGCCTCGGGCCATTGTGACGGCCTCGTAATTTCTCTTTAATTGCAACCTATGTTTGCGCAGTAGCAGAGTTTGCATGTAAGATGGGCCCTGTTCTCGAGAGTTCCAGGAGATGACCTCTGGAACTTTTGGATTGGGCCCCTTCAAGGTGAAATTCATCCACTTGATCGGATGAGCTCGATGACCATTTTAGTCCCTTGGCTCCATGAACTCACATCTCCTAACCGATGGCAATCTTTTGCTCCTCTGCCGACCTCATAAAAAATTGGGTCGTGAATGGCTGTTTGGTAGGAATTTTAAAGGATTTGGATTTTTAAGGCGGATTTCGTTCTGCTCGCTAATTTCTAATGCAGAGCGAGCCTCGCACTAATAGCTTATATAGGAGAGGTGGTTTCCGCGAGCCTCTCCCGTGCCCCCCTCATTGATTCAACGCCGGTGTCAAGGCAGTTGGATATGTCAGATTTTGAAACGGTGGACGCTGACGTTGAATCAATTAGAGGGGCATGAAGCCCACCCCGGATGCACTATTCCTCGACTCTCCTTTAGATCATGTTTTCTTCTCACTCAGCTGGCGCAATTTCGGAAAAAGGTTTGGCAGCGGTTGCCATCCCTCACCGCGTCTACTTGGTGATTTTAAAACTCGATCTAAAACGGGAGCCCTCGTCTAGCACCTCCGCCCAGTGTTGCTCAGGTATTGCATAAAATTATGCCATCGGCGCAAATCCCCCAATGAATGCCTACGCTTGGACCCTCTCTTAGATCACCTTCTTCGATCACTCGGCCGACGCAACTACGGAAGAGACTTGGCAGCGGTTGCCATTCTACAGAGCGTCTGTTCAGCGATTTTGAAGTTGATCTAATGGTGAGCCCTTGTCTCTAGGCATGAGGTGGGTGCTTGGCACTCTAGAAAAATTTTTTGTGTGCCTATCGTGGCTACAATGGGAGAGGTGGTTGCTGCGAGCCTCTCCTGTGCCCCCCTCATTGATTCAACGCCGCTGTCAGGGCGGATGGATATGTCAGATTTTGAAAAGGTGGACACCGACGTTGAATCAATTAGAGGGGCATAAAGCCCACCCTCGAGGGTGCTATTCCTGGACTCTCCTTTAGATCATGCTTTCTTGTCACTCAGCTGGCGCAATTTCAAAAAAAGGTTTGGCAGCGGTTGCCAGCCCTCACCGCGTCTACTCGGTGATTTTAAAACTCGATCTAAAATAGGAGCCCTCGTCTAGCACCTCCGTCTGGTGTTGCTCGGGTATTGCATAAATTTATGCCATCGGCGCAAATCCCCCAACGAATGCCTATGCTTGGACCCTCTCTTAGATCACCTTCTTCGATCACTTGATCGACGCAACTACGGAAGAGACTTGGCAGCGGTTGCCATTCTACACCGCGTCTGTTCAGCGATTTCGAAGTTGATCTAATGGCGAGCCCTTGTCTCTAGGCATGAGGTGGGTGCTTGGCGCTCTAGAAAAAATTTTTGCGTGCCTATCGCGGCTACAAGGGGAGAGGTGGTTTCCGTGAGCCTCTCCCGTGCCCCCCTCATTGATTCAACACCGCTGTCAGGGCGGATGGATATGTTGGATTTTGAAACGGTGGACGCCGACGTTGAATCAATTAGAGGGGCATGAAGCCCACCCTCGAGGGTGCTATTCCTGGACTCTCCTTTAGATCATGTTTTCTTGTCACTCAGCTGGCGCAATTTCGGAAAAAGGTTTGGCAGCGGTTGCCAGCCCTCACCGCGTCTACATGGTGATTTTAAAACTTGATCTAAAACGGGAGCCCTTGTCTAGCACCTCCGTCCGGTGTTGCTCGGGTATTGCATAAATTTATGCCATCGGCGTGAATCCCCCCAACGAATGCCTACACTTGGACCCTCTCTTGGATCACCTTGTTCAATCACTCGACCGGCGCAACTACGGAAGAGACTTGGCAGCGGTTGCCATTCTACAACGTGTCTGTTCAGCGATTTCAAAGTTGATCTAATGGCGAGCCCTTGTCTCTAGCCATGAGGTGGGTGCTTGGCGCTCTAGCAAAATTTTTTGCTTGCCTATCGCGGCTACAATGGGAGAGGTGGTTGCCGCGAGCCTCTCCCATGCAACCCCTCATTGATTCAACGCCGCTTTCAGGGCGGATGGAAATGTCAGATTTTGAAACGGTGGACACCGACATTGAATCAATTAGAGGGGCATGAAGCCCACCCTCGAGGGTGCTATTCCTAGACTCTCATTTAGATCATGTATTCTTGTCACTCAGCTAGCGCAATTTCGGAAAAAGGTTTGGCAGTGGTTGCCAGCCCCTCACCGCGTCTACTTGGTGATTTTAAAACTCAATCTAAAATGGGAGCCCTCGTCTTGCACCTCCGTCCGGTGTTGCTCGGGTATTGCAAAAATTTTTGCCATCGGCGTGAATCCCCCAATGAATGCCTACATGCTTGGACCCTCTCTTAGATCACCTTCTTCGATCACTCGATCGACACAATTACGGAAGAGACTTGGCAGCGGTTGCCATTCTACACCGGGTCCGTTCTGCGATTTTGAAGTTGATCTAATGGCGAGCCCTTGTCTATAGCCATTAGGTGGGTGCTTGGTGCTCTAGCAATATTTTTTGCGAGCCTATCGCGGCTACAATGGGAGAGGTGGTTTCCGCGAGCCTCTCCCGTGCCCAGCTCATTGATTCAACGCCGCTATTAGGGCAGATGGATATGTCGGATTTTGAAATGGTGGACGCCGATGTTGAATCAATTAGAGGGGCATGAAGCCCACCCTCGAGGGTGCTATTCCTGGACTCTCCTTTAGATCATGTTTTCTTGTCACTCAGCTGGCGCAATTTCAGAAAAAGGTTTGGCAGTGGTTGCCAGCCCTCACCGCGTCTACTCGGTGATTTTAAAACTCGATCTAATGGCGAGCCCTTGTCTCTAGCCATGAGGTGGGTGCTTGGCGCTCTAGAAAATTTTTTTGCGTGCCTATCGCGGCTACAAGGGGAGAGGTGGTTGTCAGGAGCCTCTCCCATGCCCCCCTCATTGATTCAACGCCGCTGTCAGGGCGGATGGATATGTCGGATTTTGAAATGGTGGACGGCGACGTTGAATCAATTAGAGGGGCATGAAGCCCACCCTCGAGGGTGCTATTCCTGGACTCTCCTTTAGATCATGTTTTCTTGTCACTCAGATGGCACAATTATGGAAAAAGGTTTGGCAGCGGTTGCCAGCCCTCACCGCGTCTACTCAGTGATTTTAAAACTCGATCTAAAACGGGAGCCCTCGTCTAGCACCTCCGTCCGGTGTTGCTCGAGTATTGCATAAATTTATGCCATCAGCACGAATCCCCCAATGAATTCCTACGCTTGGACCCTCTCTTAGATCACCTTCTTTGATCGCTCGACCGATGCAACTACGGAAGAGACTTGGCAGCGGTTGCCATTCTACAGCGCGTCTGTTCAGCGATTTCGAAGTTGATCTAATGGCGAGCCCTTGTCTCTAGCCATGAGGTGGGTGCTTGGTGCTCTAGCAAAAATTTTTGCGTGCCTATCGCGTAAAGCATGTTTTCTAGTCACTCAGCTGGTGGAATTTCGAAAAAATGTTTGCCAGCGGTTGCCAGCCCTCACCGCGTCTTCTTGGTGATTTTAAAACTTGATCTATAACGGGAGCCCTCGTCTAGCGGCTCTGTGCCAACTCGATTTGCACAACATTGGGAAATGGTTTGACAGTGGTTGTCATTCCAATGTGTCATCGGGGGATGCCTTGGAAAGTGGCCTTTCAAGGGCGAGCTCGCGTCTAGCCCTTGGATTGTGCGTCGCATCACAAGTGAATGGGGAGATCTCTCTGTGAACGACGGCATGGTGATTGCAAGAGAAAATTGACTTAGCCAGAGCATTGGCCTCGGGCCATTGTGACGGGCTTGCAATTTCTCTTTAATTGCAACCTATGTTTGCGCAGTAGCAGAGTTTGCATGTAAGATGGGCCTTGTTCTTGAGAGTTCCAGGAGATGACCTCCGGAACTTTTGGATTGGGCCCCTTCAAGGTGAAATTCATCCAGCTGATCGGATGAAGCTCGATGTGCTTGTATCTATTCTGAGACGGTAATGATGGTCATTAATCTGTGGCGCTAGAGTATTATCCCATTCGGTAATCGCAATGGCGGAGCTGGTGGGAAGTACTTGTCGCTTTGTTTTGATGGATATAACCCTATATGTAGGTGTCTGCACGGCTTGCAACACACTGCACATTTGGTGTTCGATTCTAAGATGCGCTTGTTGCTGAGTGTGTATGGAGTTGTATCTTTTAGCCAAGGGCTCCGTCTCATTGGCACGTTCTATCATTGCATTTTTATCCTGCCCGGACGGCAAGAAGGAAAGAGATGGTTGCACGGGTGCATTGCTCGACGTCCCTAATTTCATCAAGGGTCCACTCTCCACCCTAAGTTTTTTGCCGATCGGTAGAGCCTTGGGATTGAGAGGGGGGCCGGCAAAAGGTTTGGTTGCTGCATAATTTATTCGCTAGTGCGATCTTGGTGTGTGCTCGCCTCTTCACTGTCTCATCCTACAGAAGTGCATGGCACTGTCGTGACAGCCTTTGTGGTCCGGGCCAGTAGAAGTGTAGAGTATTATCGATAATTTTTGTTTAGATGTGGAAACTCTCCATGCCCTGTCCTGCCCTGTGTGATCCGAACGGCTACGGCTCGTGGGTTCTGCAGGAGATACTCTTCTTCAGCTCCCCCCTAAAGAGAGTGTTTGGTGTTTGCATTGTGTGGACAAAAAGCC
>CM053789.1:683898797-683933797 GCA_028749045.1 Cupressus sempervirens | reverse complement strand
AGGTTGCCTCACCAAGTCAACCCCTTAAGTTCGCTCACCAAGTCAGCTCCCTAAGTCAGCTCACCAAGTCGAATCACCTAGTCGTTTTACCACCTTGCCCCAGCAGGTGTGCTCGCTAAGTCGCCCCACCGAGTTGCTTCTCTAAGCCCACTCACCATGTCAGCTCACCAAGTTGATTGTTCAAGTACGTTGCCAAGTCAACTCTTTAAGTTCGCTCACCAGGTCAGCCCGCCCAAGTTGCCTCTTTAAGTTCGTTCGCCAGGTCGGCCCGCCCAAGTCGCATCAGTGGGCTAACTCGCCGAGTCACCTCACGAAGTTGACTCTTTAAGTGCGCTCACCAAGTCAGCTCACAAGGTCGACTCACCATCTCGCCTCGATAAGTTGGCTTGCCGAGTTTCCCCACCAAGTCGTCGCCTCTTTAAGCCCGCTCACCGTGTCAGGTCGGCTCACCAAGTCGACTAATCAAGTAGGCCCACCAAGTCGCCTCAAGGATAGCTCCTCACCATGAGTCGCCTCACCATGTTGACTCTTTAAGCCCGCTCGCCGGGTCACCTCACCAAGTCGACTCGAGTACATTACCAAGTCGACTCTTTAAGTTCGCTCACCGTGTCGACTCACCAAGTCAACTCACCATGTCATCTCAACGAACCAACTTGTCGAGTCGCCTCACCACGTCGACTCTCTAATACCAATCGCCAAGTCGCCCCACCAACTCGCCCTTTTAGGCCCACTCTCCACATTGCCCCGTTAGGCCCACTCTCACCAAGTGGACTCTTTAAGTATGCTCATAAAGTCAAGCCACCAAGTACTCTCACCAAGTCGACTCTTTAAGTCCTTTCATCGAGTCACCCCACCATGTACTCTCACCAAGTCAACTCTTTAGGTCCGTTCATAGAGTCACCCCACCAAGTCGACCCTTCAAGTGCGTTCATCAAGTCACCCCACCAAGTCGACTCTTAAAGTTCATTCATCAAGTCACCCCGCCAGGTCAGCCCACAAATTACTCTCACCAAGTCGACTCTTTAAGTTCGTTCATCAAGTCACCCCGCCAGGTCGGCCCACAGAGTGGACTCTTTAAGTTCATTCATGAAGTCACTCTGCCAAGTCAGCCCACCAGGTCGACTCTTTAAGTTCGTTCATGAAGTCACTCTGCCAAGTCGGCCCACCAGGTCGACTCTTTAAGTTCGTTCATCAAGTCACCCCGCCAGGTCAGCCCACCAACTACTCTCACCAAGTCGACTCTTTAAGTTTGCTCACCAAGTCACCCCGCCAGGTCTGCCCACCAAGTATTCTCACCAGGTCGACTCTTTAGGTTTGTTCATCAGGTCACCCCACCGAGTACTCTCACCAAGTCGACTCTTTAAGTTCATTCATCAAGTCGCCCTGCCAGGTCGGCCCACCAAGTACTCTCACCAAGTCGACCCTTTAAGTTCGATCATCAACTCACCCCGCCAGGTCGGCCCACCAAGTGCTCTCACAAAGTCGACTCTTTAGGTTCGTTCATCAATTCACCCCGCCAGCTCGGCCCACCAAGTTCTCTCACTAGGTCGACTCTTTAAGTTCGTTCATCAAGTCACCCCGCCAGTTCGACCCACAAGGTACTCTCACAAAGTCGACTCTCTAAGTTCGTTCATCGAGTCACCCTGCCAGGTCAGCCCACCAAGTACTCTCACCAAGTCACCCCGCTAGTTCGACCCACCAAGTCAACCCTTTAAGTTCGTTCATCAAGTCACCCGGCCAAGTTGGCCCACCAAGTCGACTCTTTAAGTCTGTTCATCAAGTCACGTGACCAGGTCAGCCCACCGAGTACTCTCACCAAGTCGACTCTTTAAGTTTGTTCATCAAGTCACCCGGCCAGCTCGGCCCACCAAGTACTCTCACCAAGTCGACTCTCTAAGTGCGTTCATCAAGTCACCCCGCCAGGTCGGCCCACCAAGTCGAATCTTTAAGTCCGTTCATCAAATCACCCCACCAAGTACTCTAACCAAGTCGATTCTTCAAGTGCGTTCATCAAGTCACCCGACCAACTACTCTCACCAAGTTGACTCTTTAACTATGTTCATCAAGTCACCCCACCAAGCACTCTCACCATGTCAACTCTTTAGGTCCGTTCATAAAGTCACCCCACCAAGTCGACCCTTCAAGTGCATTCATCAAGTCACCCCACCAAGTACTCTCACCAATTCGACTCTTTAAGTCTTTTCATCAAGTCACCACACCAAGTACTCTCACCAAGTCAACTCTTTAGGACCGTTCATCAAGTCACCTCGCCAAGTCGACCCTTGAAGTCCATTCATCAAGTCACCCCACCAAGTACTCCCACCAAGTCGACTCTTTAAGCCAGTTCACGAAGTCACCCAACCAGGTCGGCCCACCAAGGACTCTCACCAAGTCGACTCTCTAAGTCTGTTCATCAAGTCACCCCACCGAGTACTCTCACGAAGTCAACTCTTTAGGTCCGTTCATCAAGTCACCCTGCAAAGTCAACCCTCTAAGTTCGTTCATCGAGTCACCCGACCAAGTCGACTGTTTAAGTCCTTTCATCAAGTCACCCCGCCAAGCCGACTCTTTAAGTCCGTTCATCAAGTCACCAAAACAACTACTCTCACCAAGTCGACTCTATAAGTCCATTCATCAAGTCGGCCCAACAAGTACTCCCACCAAGTCGACTCTTTAAGTCCGTTCATCAGTTCACCCCGCCAAGTACTCTCACCAAGTCAACTCTTTAGGTCCGTTCATCAAGTCACCCCGCCAAGTCGACCCTTTAAGTCCGTTCATCAAGTCGCCCTGCCGAGTTGCTTCTCTAAGCCCACTCACCATGTCAGCTCACCAAGTCGGTTGTTCAAGTACGTTGCCAAGTCAACTCTTTAAGTTCGCTCGCCAGGTCAGCCCGCCCAAGTCGCCTCTTTAAGTTCGTTTGCCAGGTCGGCCTGCCCAAGTCGCATCAACGAGCTAACTCGCCGAGTGACCTCACGAAGTTGACTCTTTAAGTGCGCTCACCAAGTCAGCTCACCAAGTCGACTCACCATCTCGCCTCGATAAGTTGGCTTGCCGAGTTACCCCACCAAGTCGTCGCCTCTTTAAGCCCGCTCACCGTGTCAGCTCGTCAGGTCGGCTCACCAAGTCGACTAATCAAGTAGGCCCACCAAGTCGCCTCAAGGATAGCTCCTCACCATGAGTCGCCTCACCATGTTGACTCTTTGAGCCCGCTCGCCGGGTCGCCTCACGAAGTCGACTCGAGTACGTTGCCAAATCGACTCTTTAAGTTCGCTCGCCGGGTCGACTCGCCAAGTCAGCTCACCATGTCATCTCAACGAACCAACTCACCGAGTTGCCTCACCACGTCGGCTCTCTAATACCACTCGCCAAGTCACCCCACCAACTCGCCCCGTTAGGCCCACTCTCACCAAGTGGACTCTTTAAGTCTTCTCATAAAGTCGAGCCACCAAGTACTCTCACCAAGTCAACTCTTTACGTCCTTTCATCGAGTCACCCCACCAAGTACTCTCACAAAGTCAACTCTTTAGGTCCGTACATAGAGTCACCCCACCAAGTCGACCCTTCAAGTGCGTTCATCAAGTCACCCCGCCAAGTCGACTCTTTAAGTTCATTCATCAAGTCACCCCGCCAGGTCAGCCCACAAATTACTCTCACCAAGTCGACTCTTTAATTTCGTTCATCAATTCACCCCGGTAGGTCGGCCCACCGAGTGGACTCTTTAAGTTTGTTCATGAAGTCACTCTGCCAAGTCAGCCTACCAGGTCGACTCTTTAAGTTCGTTCATCAAGTCACCCCGCCAGGTCAGCCCACCAACTACTCTCACCAAGTTGACTCTTTAAGTTTGCTCACCAAGTCACCCCGCCAAGTCGGCCCACCAAGTACTCTCACCAGGTCGACTCTTTAGGTTTGTTCATCAGGTCACCCCACCGAGTACTCTCACCAAGTCGACTCTTTAAGTTCGTTCATCAAGTCACCCCGCCAGGTCGGCCCACCAAGTACTCTCACCAAGTCGACCCTTTAAGTTCAGTCATCAACTCACCTCGCCAGGTTGGCCCACCAAGTGCTCTCACAAAGTCGACTCTTTAGGTTCGTTCATCAATTCACTCCGCCAGCTCGACCCACCAAGTACTTTCACAAAGTTGACTCTCTAAGTTCGTTCATCGAGTCACCCTGCCAGGTCAGCCCACCAAGTACTCTCACCAAGTCACCCTGCTAGTTCGACCCACCAAGTCGACCCTTTAAGTTCGTTCACCAAGTCACCCGGCCAAGTCGGCCCACCAAGTTGACTCTTTAAGTCCGTTCATCAAGTCACGTGACCAGGTCAGCCCACCGAGTACTCTCACCAAGTTGACTCTTTAAGTTTGTTCATCAAGTCACCCAGCCAGCTCGGCCCACCAAGTACTCTCACCAAGAAAACTCTCTAAGTCCATTCATCAAGTCACCCCGCCAGGTCGGCCCACCAAGTCGAATCTTTAAGTCTGTTCATCAAGTCACCCCACCAAGTACTCTAACCAAGTCGATTCTTCAAGTGCGTTCATCAAGTCACCCGACCAACTACTCTCACCAAGTCGACTCTTTAACTATGTTCATCAAGTCACCCCACCAAGCACTCTCACCATGTCAACTCTTTAGGTCCATTCATAAAGTCACCCCACCAAGTTGACCCTTCAAGTGCGTTCATCAAGTTACCCCACCAAGTACTCTCACCAATTCGACTCTTTAAGTCTTTTCATCAAGTCACCACACCAAGTACTCTCACCATGTCAACTCTTTAGGACCGTTCATCAAGTCACCTCGCCAAGTCGACCCTTGAAGTCCATTCATCAAGTCACCCCACCAAGTACTCCCACCAAGTCGACTCTTTAAGTAAGTTCACGAAGTCACCCACTAGGTCGGCCCACCAAGGACTCTCACCAAGTCGACTCTCTAAGTCTGTTCATCAGGTCACCCCACCGAGTACTCTCACCAAGTCAACTCTTTAGGTCCGTTCATCAAGTCACCCCGCAAAGTTGACCCTCTAAGTTCATTCATCGAGTCACCCGACCAAGTCGACTGTTTAAGTCCTTTCATCAAGTCACCCCGCCAAGCCGACTCTTTAAGTCCGTTCATCAAGTCACCAGAACAACTACTCTCACCAAGTCAACTCTATAAGTCTGTTCATCAAGTCGGCCCACCAAGTACTCCCACCAAGTCGACTCTTTAAGTCCGTTCATCAGTTCACCCCGCCAAGTACTCTCACCAAGTCAACTCTTTAGGTCCGTTCATCAAGTCACCCCGCCAAGTCGACCCTTTAAGTCCGTTCATCAAGTTGCCCCGCCGAGTTGCTTCTCTAAGCCCACTCACCATGTCAGCTCACCAAGTCGGTTGTTCAAGTATGTTGCCAAGTCAACTCTTTAAGTTTGCTCACCAGGTCAGCCCGCCCAAGTTGCCTCTTTAAGTTCGTTCGCCAGGTCGGCCCGCCCAAGTCGCATCAGCGGGCTAACTCGCCGAGTCACCTCACGAAGTTGACTCTTTAAGTGCGCTCACCAAGTCAGCTCACCAAGTCGACTCACCATCTCGCCTCGATAAGTTGGCTTGCTGAGTTACCTCGCCAAGTCGTCGCCTCTTTAAGCCCGCTCACTGTGTCAGCTCATCAGGTCGGCTCACTAGGTCGACTAATCAAGTAGGCCCACCAAGTCACGTCAAGGATAGCTCCTCACCATGAGTCACCTCACCATGTTGACTCAATGAGTTGCCTCACCATGTTGACTTTTTGAGCCCGCTCGCCGGGTCGCCTCACCAAGTCGACTCGAGTACGTTGCCAAGTCGACTCTTTAAGTTCGCTCGCTGGGTCAACTCGCCAAGTCAGCTCACCATGTCATCTCAACGAACCAACTCGCCGAGTTGCCTCACCACGTCGGCTCTCTAATACCACTCGCCAAGTCGCCCCACCAACTCGCCCCGTTAGGCCCACTCTCACCAAGTGGACTCTTTAAGTCTGCTCATAAAGTCGAGCCACCAAGTACTCTCACCAAGTCGACTCTTTAAGTCCTTTCATCGAGTCACCCCACCAAGTACTCTCACCAAGTCAACTCTTTAGGTCCGTTCATAGAGTCACCCCACCAAGTCGACCCTTCAAGTGCGTTCATCAAGTCACCCCGCCAAGTCGACTCTTTAAGTTCATTCATCAAGTCACCCCGCCAGGTCAGCCCACAAATTACTCTCACCATTTGACTCTTTAAGTTCGTTCATCAAGTCACCCCGCCAGGTCGGCCCACCGAGTGGACTCTTTAAGTTCGTTCATGAAGTCACTCTGCCAAGTCGGCCCACCAGGTCGACTCTTTAAGTTCGTTCATCAAGTCACCCCGCCAGGTCAGCCCACCAACTACTCTCACCAAGTCGACTCTTTAAGTTTGCTCACCAAGTAACCCCGCCAGGTCGGCCCACCAAGTACTCTCACTAGGTCGACTCTTTAGGTTTGTTCATTAGGTCACCCCACCGAGTACTCTCACCAAGTTGACTCTTTAAGTTCGTTCATCAAGTCGCCCCGCTAGGTCGGCCCACCAAGTACTCTCACCAAGTCAACCCTTTAAGTTCGGTCATCAACTCACCCCGCCAGGTCGGCCCACCAAGTGCTCTCAAAAAGTTGACTCTTTAGGTTCGTTCATCAATTCACCCCGCCAGCTCGGCCCACCAAGTTCTCTCACCAGGTCAACTCTTTAAGTTCGTTCATCAAGTCACCCCGCCAGTTTGACCCACCAAGTACTCTCACAAAGTCGACTCTCTAAGTTCATTCATCGAGTCACCCTGCCAGGTCAGCCCACCAAGTAGACCCTTTAAGTTCGTTCATCAAGTCACCCAGCCAAGTCGGCCCACCAAGTCGACTCTTTAAGTCCGTTCATCAAGTCACGTGACCAGGTCAGCCCACCGAGTACTCTCACCAAGTCAACTCTTTAAGTTTGTTCATCAAGTCACCCGGCCAGCTTGGCCCACCAAGTACTCTCACCAAGTCGACTCTCTAAGTCCGTTCATCAAGCCACCCCGCCAGGTCAGCCCACCAAGTTGAATCTTTAAGTCCGTTCATCAAGTCACCCCACCAAGTACTCTAACCAAGTCGATTCTTCAAGTGCGTTCATCAAGTCACCCGACCAACTACTCTCACCAAGTCGACTCTTTAACTATGTTCATCAAGTCACCCCACCAAGCACTCTCACCACGTCAACTCTTCAGGTCCGTTCATAAAGTCACCCCACCAAGTCGACCCTTCAAGTGTGTTCATCAAGTCACCCCACCAAGTACTCTCACCAATTCGACTCTTTAAGTCTTTTCATCATGTCACCACACCAAGTACTCTCACCATGTCAACTCTTTAGGACCGTTCATCAAGTCACCTCGCCAAGTCAACCCTTGAAGTCTATTCATCAAGTCACCCCACCAAGTACTCCCACCAAGTCGACTCTTTAAGTTAGTTCACAAAGTCACCCAACCAGGTCGGCCCACCAAGGACTCTCACCAAGTCGACTCTCTAAGTCTGTTCATCAGGTCACCCCACCGAGTACTCTCACCAAGTCGACTCTTTAAGTCTTTTCATCAAGTCACCACACCAAGTACTCTCACCAAGTCAACTCTTTAGGACCCTTCAAGTGCGTTCATCAAGTCACCCCACCAAGTACTCTCACCAATTCGACTCTTTAAGTCTTTTCATCAAGTCACCACACCAAGTACTCTCACCATGTCAACTCTTTAGGACCGTTCATAAAGTCACCTCGCCAAGTCGACCCTTGAAGTCCGTTCATCAAGTCACCCCACCAAGTATGCCCACCAAGTCGACTCTTTAAGTCAGTTCACGAAGTCACCCAACCAGGTCGGCCCACCAAGGACTCTCACCAAGTCGACTCTCTAAGTCTGTTCATCAGGTCACCCCACCGAGTACTCTCACCAAGTCAACTCTTTAGGTCCGTTCATCAAGTCAACCCACAAAGTTGACCCTCTAAGTTTGTTCATCGAGTCACCCGACCAAGTCGACTGTTTAAGTCCTTTCATCAAGTCACCCCGCCAAGCCGACTCTTTAAGTCCGTTCATCAAGTCACCAGAACAACTACTCTCACCAAGTCGACTCTATAAGTCCGTTCATCAAGTCGGCCCACCAAGTACTCCCACCAAGTCGACTTTTTAAGTCCGTTCATCAGTTCACCCCACCAAGTACTCTCACCAAGTCAACTCTTTAGGTCCGTTCATCAAGTCTCCCCACCAAGTCGACCCTTTAAGTCCGTTCATCAAGTCGCCCCGCCGAGTTTCTTCTCTAAGCCCACTCACCATGTCAGCTCACCAAGTCGGTTGTTCAAGTACGTTGCCAAGTCAACTCTTTAAGTTCGCTCGCCAGGTCAGCTCGCCCAAGTCACCTCTTTAAGTTCGTTTTCCAGGTCGGCCCGCCTAAGTCGCATCAGCGGGCTAACTCGCCGAGTCACCTCATGAAGTTGACTCCTTAAGTGCGCTCACCAAGTCAGCTCACCAAGTCGACTCACCATCTCGCCTTGATAAGTTGGCTTGCCGAGTTACCCTACCAAGTCGTCGCCTCTTTAAGCCCGCTCACCGTGTCAGCTCGTCAGGTCGGCTCACCAAGTCGACTAATCAAGTAGGCCCACCAAGTCGCCTCAAGGATAGCTCCTCACCATGAGTCGCCTCACCATGTTGACTCAATGAGTCACCTCACCATGTTGACTCTTTGAGCCCGCTCGCCGGGTCGCCTCACCAAGTGGACTCGAGTACATTGCCAAGTCGACTCTTTAAGTTCGCTCGCCAGGTCAACTCGCCAAGTCAGCTCACCATGTCATCTCAACGAACCAACTCGCAAAGTCGCCTCACCACGTCGGCTCTCTAATACCACTCGCCAAGTCGCCCCACCAACTCACCCCGTTAGGCCCACTCTCACCAAGTGGACTCTTTAAGTCTGCTCATAAAGTTCAGCCACCAAGTACTCTCACCAAGTCGACTCTTTAAGTCCTTTCATCGAGTCACCCCACCAAGTACTCTCACCAAGTCAACTCTTTAGGTCCGTTCATAGAGTCACCCCACCAAGTTGACCCTTCAAGTGCGTTCATCAAGTCACCCCGCCAAGTCGACTCTTTAAGTTCATTCATCAAGTCACCCCGCCAGGTCAGCCCACAAATTACTCTCACCAAGTCGACTCTTTAAGTTCGTTCATCAATTCACCCCGCCAGGTCGGCCCACCGAGTGGACTTTTTAAGTTCATTCATGAAGTCACTCTGCCAAGTCGGCCCACCAGGTCGACTCTTTAAGTTCGTTCATCAAGTCACCCCGCCAGGTCAGCCCACCAACTACTCTCACCAAGTCGACTCTTTAAGTTTGCTCACCAAGTCACCCCGTCGGGTCGGCCCACCAAGTACTCTCACCAGGTCGACTCTTTAGGTTTGTTCATCAGGTCACCCCACCGAGTACTCTCACCAAGTCGACTCTCTAAGTTCGTTCATTAAGTCACCCCGCCAGGTCGGCCCACCAAGTACTCTCACCAAGTCGACCCTTTAAGTTCGGTCATCAACTCACCCCGCCAGGTCGGCCCACCAAGTGCTCTCACAAAGTTGATTCTTTAGGTTCGTTCATCAATTCACCCCGCTAGCTCGGCCCACCAAGTTCTCTCACCAAGTTGACTCTTTAAGTTCGTTCATCAAGTCACCCTGCCAGTTCGACCCACCAAGTACTCTCACAAAGTCGACTCTCTAAGTTCGTTCATCGAGTCATCCTGCCAGGTCCGCACACCAAGTACTCTCACCAAGTCACCCCGCTAGTTCGACCCACCAAGTTGACCCTTTAAGTTCATTCATCAAGTCACCCGGCCAAGTCGGCCCACCAAGTCGACTCTTTAAGTCCGTTCATCAAGGCACGTGACCAGGTCAGCCCACCGAGTACTCTCACCAAGTCGACTCTTTAAGTTTGTTCATCAAGTCACCCGGCCAGCTCGGCCCACCAAGTACTCTCACCAAGTCGACTCTCTAAGTTCATTCATCAAGTCACCCCGCCAGGTCGGCCCACCAAGTCGAATCTTTAAGTCCGTTCATCAAGTCACCCCACCAAGTACTCTAACCAAGTAGATTCTTCAAGTGCTCTCATCAAGTCACCCGACCAACTACTCTCACCAAGTCAACTCTTTAACTATGTTCATCAAGTCACCCCACCAAGCACTCTCACCACGTCAACTCTTCAGGTCCGTTCATAAAGTCACCCCACCAAGTCGACCCTTCAAGTGCGTTCATCAAGTCACCCCACCAAGTACTCTCACCAATTCAACTCTTTAAGTCTTTTCATCAAGTCACCACACCAAGTAATCTCACCATGTCAACTCTTTAGGACCGTTCATCAAGTCCCCTCGCCAAGTTTACCCTTGAAGTCCATTCATCAAGTCACCCCACCAAGTACTCCCACCAAGTCGACTCTTTAAGTCAGTTCACGAAGTCACCCAACCAGGTCGGCCCACCAAGGACTCTCACCAAGTCGACTCTCTAAGTCTGTTCATCAGGTCACCCCACCGAGTACTCTCACCAAGTCAACTCTTTAGGTCCGTTCATCAAGTCACCCCGCAAAGTCGACCCTCTAAGTTCGTTCATCGAGTCACCCGACCAAGTCGACTGTTTAAGTCCTTTCATCAAGTCACCCCGCCAAGCCGACTCTTTAAGTCCGTTCATCAAGTGACCAGAACAAATACTCTCACCAAGTCGACTCTATAAGTCCGTTCATCAAGTCGGCCCACCAAGTACTCCCACCAAGTTGACTCTTTAAGTCTGTTCATTAGTTCACCCTGCCAAGTACTCTCACCAAGTCAACTCTTTAGGTCCGTTCATCAAGTCACCCTGCCAAGTTGACCCTTTAAGTCCGTTCATCAAGTCGCCCTACCGAGTTGCTTCTCTAAGCCGACTCACCATGTCAGCTCACCAAGTCGGTTGTTCAAGTACGTTGCCAAGTGAACTCTTTAAGTTCGCTCGCCAGGTCAGCCCGCCCAAGTCGCCTCTTTAAGTTCGTTCACTAGGTCGGCCCGCCCAAGTCGCATCACCGGGCTAACTCGCCGAGTCACCTCACGAAGTTGACTCTTTAAGTGCGCTCACCAAGTCAGCTCACCAAGTCGACTCACCATCTTGCCTCGATAAGTTGGCTTGCCAAGTTACCCCGCCAAGTCGTCGCCTCTTTAAGCCCGCTCACCGTGTCAGCTCGTCAGGTCGGCTCACCAAGTCGACTAATCAAGTAGGCCCACCAAGTCGCCTCAAGGATAGCTCCTCACCATGAGTCGCCTCACCATGTTGACTCAATGAGTCGCCTCACCATGTTGACTCTTCGAGCCCGCTCGCCGGGTCGCCTCACCAAGTTGACTCGAGTACATTGCCAAGTCGACTCTTTAAGTTCGCTCGCCAGGTCAACTCGCCAAGTCAGCTCACCATGTCATCTCAACGAACCAACTTGCCGAGTCGCCTCACCACGTCGGCTCTCTAATACCACTCACCAAGTCACCCCACCAACTCGCCCCATTAGGCCCACTCTCACCAAGTGGACTCTTTAAGTCTGCTCATAAAGTCGAGCCACCAAGTCGACTCTTTAAGTCCTTTCATCGAATCACCCCACCAAGTACTCTCACCAAGTCAACTCTTTAGGTCCGTTCATAGAGTCACCCCACCAAGTCGACCCTTCAAGTGCGATCATCAAGTCACCCCGCCAAGTCGACTCTTTAAGTTCATTCATCAAGTCACCCCGCCAGGTCAGCCCACAAATTACTCTCACCAAGTCGACTCTTTAAGTTCGTTCATCAAGTCACCCCGCCAGGTCGGCCCACCGAGTGGACTCTTTAAGTTCGTTCATGAAGTCACTCTGCCAAGTCGGCCCACCAAGTTGACTCTTTAAGTTCATTCATCAAGTCACCCCGCCAGGTCAGCCCACCAACTACTCTCACCAAGTCGACTCTTTAAGTTTGCTCACCAAGTCACCCCGCCAGGTCAGCCCACCAAGTACTCTCACCAGGTCAACTCTTTAGTTTTGTTCATCAGGTCACCCCACCGAGTACTCTCACCAAGTCGACTCTTTAAGTTCGTTCATCAAGTCGCCCCGCCAGGTCGGCCCACCAAGTACTCTCACCAAGTCGACCCTTTAAGTTCGGTCATCAACTCATCCCGCCAGGTCGGCCCACCAAGTGCTCTCACAAAGTCAACTCTTTAGTTTCGTTCATCAATTCACCCCGCCAGCTCGGCCCACCAAGTTCTCTCACCAGGTCGACTCTTTAAGTTCATTCATCAAGTCACCTCGCCAGTTCCACCCACCAAGTACTCTCACAAAGTCAACTCTCTAAGTTCGTTCATCAAGTTACCCTGCCAGGTCAGCCCACCAAGTACTCTCACCAAGTCACCCCGCTAGTTCGACCTACCAAGTCGACCCTTTAAGTTCGTTCATCAAGTCACCCAGCCAAGTCAGCCCACCAATTCGACTCTTTAAGTCCGTTCATCAAGTCACGTGACCAGGTCAGCCCACCGAGTATTCTCACCAAGTCGACTCTTTAAGTTTGTTCATCAAGTCACCCGGCCAACTCGGCCCACCAAGTACTCTCACCAAGTCGACTCTCTAAGTCCGTTCATCAAGTCACCCTGCCAGGTCGGCCCACCAAGTCGAATCTTTAAGTCCGTTCATCAAGTCACCCCACCAAGTACTCTAACGAAGTCGATTCTTCAAGTGCATTCATCAAGTCACCCGACCAACTACTCTCACCAAGTCGACTCTTTAACTATGTTCATCAAGTCACCCCACCAAGCACTCTCACCACGTCAACTCTTCAGGTCCGTTCATAAAGTCACCCCACCAAGTCGACCCTTCAAGTGCATTCATCAAGTCACCCCACCAAGTACTCTCACCAATTCGACTCTTTAAGTCTTTTCATCAAGTCACCACAGCAAGTACTCTCACCAAGTCAACTCTTTAGGACCGTTCATCAAGACACCTCGCCAAGTCGACCCTTGAAGTCCGTTCATCAAGTCACCCCACCAAGTACTCCCACCAAGTCGACTCTCTAAGTCTGTTCATCAGGTCACCCCAGCGAGTACTCTCACCAAGTCAACTCTTTAGGTCCGTTCATCAAGTCACCCCGCAAAGTTGACTCTCTAAGTTCGTTCATCGAGTCACCCGACCAAGTCGACTGTTTAAGTCCTTTCATCAAGTCACCCCGCCAAGCCGACTCTTTAAGTCCGTTCATCAAGTCACCAGAAAAACTACTCTCACCAAGTCGACTCTATAAGTCCGTTCATCAAGTCGGCCCACCAAGTACTCCCACCAAGTCGACTCTTTAAGTCCGTTCATCAGTTCACCCCGCCAAGTACTCTCACCAAGTCAACTCTTTAGGTCCGTTCATCAAGTCACCCTGCCAAGTCGACCCTTTAAGTCCGTTCATCAAGTCGCCCTGCCGAGTTGCTTCTCTAAGCCGACTCACCATGTCAGCTCACCAAGTCGGTTGTTCAAGTACGTTGCCAAGTGAACTCTTTAAGTTCGCTCGCCAGGTCAGCCCGCCCAAGTCGCCTCTTTAAGTTCGTTCACTAGGTCGGCCCGCCCAAGTCGCATCAGCGGGCTAACTCGCCGAGTCACCTCACGAAGTTGACTCTTTAAGTGCGCTCACCAAGTCAGCTCACCAAGTCGACTCACCATCTCGCCTCGATAAGTTGGCTTGCCAAGTTACCCCGCCAAGTCGTCGCCTCTTTAAGCCCGCTCACCGTGTCAGCTCGTCAGGTCGGCTCACCAAGTCGACTAATCAAGTAGGCCCACCAAGTCGCCTCAAGGATAGCTCCTCACCATGAGTCGCCTCACCATGTTGACTCAATGAGTCGCCTCACCATGTTGACTCTTCGAGCCCGCTCGTCGGGTCGCCTCACCAAGTCGACTCGAGTACGTTGCCAAGTCGACTCCTTAAGTTCGCTCGTCGGGTCGACTCGCCAAGTCAGCTCACCATGTCATCTCAACAAACCAACTCGCCGAGTCGCCTCACCACGTCAGCTCTCTAATACCACTCGCCAAGTCGCCCCACCAACACACCCCGTTAGGCCCACTCTCACCAAGTGGACTCTTTAAGTCTGCTCATAAAGTCGAGCCACCAAGTACTCTCACCAAGTCGACTCTTTAAGTCCTTTCATCGAGTCACCCCACCAAGTACTCTCACCAAGTCAACTCTTTAGGTCCGTTCATAGAGTCACCCCACCAAGTCGACCCTTCAAGTGCGTTCATCAAGTCACCCCGCCAAGTCGACTCTTTAAGTTCATTCATCAAGTCACCCCGCCAGGTCAGCCCACAAATTACTCTCACCAAGTCGACTCTTTAAGTTCGTTCATCAAGTCACCCCGCCAGGTCGGCCCACCGAGTGGACTCTTTAAGTTCGTTCATGAAGTCACTCTGCCAAGTTGGCCCACCAGGTCGACCCTTTAAGTTCGTTCATCAAGTCACCCCGCCAGGTCAGCCCACCAACTACTCTCACCAAGTCGACTCTTTAAGTTTGCTCACCAAGTCACCCCGCCAGGTCGGCCCACCAAGTACTCTCACCAGGTCGACTCTTTAGGTTTGTTCATCAGGTCACCCCACCGAGTACTCTCACCAAGTCAACTCTTTAAGTTCGTTCATCAAGTCGCCCCGCCAGGTCGGCCCACCAAGTACTCTCACCAAGTCGACCCTTTAAGTTCGGTCATCAACTCACCCCGCTAGGTCGGCCCACCAAGTGCTCTCACAAAGTCGACTCTTTAGGTTCGTTCATCAATTCACCCTGCCAGCTCGGCCCACCAAGTTCTCTCACCAGGTCGACTCTTTAAGTTCGTTCATCAAGTCACCCCGCCAGTTCGACCCACCAAGTACTCTCACAAAGTTGACTCTCTAAGTTCGTTCATCGAGTCACCCTGCTAGGTCAGCCCACCAAGTACTCTCACGAAGTCACCCCACTAGTTCGACCTACCAAGTCGACCCTTTAAGTTCGTTCATCAAGTCACCCGGCCAAGTCGGCCCACCAATTCGACTCTTTAAGTCCGTTCATCAAGTCACGTGACTAGGTCAGCCCACCGAGTACTCTCACCAAGTCGACTCTTTAAGTTTGTTCATCAAGTCACCCGACCAGCTCGGCCCACCAAGTACTCTCACCAAGTCGACTCTCTAAGTCCGTTCATCAAGTCACCCCGCCAGGTCGGCCCACCAAGTCGAATCTTTAAGTCTGTTCATCAAGTCACCCCACCAAGTACTCTAACCAAGTCGATTCTTCAAGTGCGTTCATCAAGTCACCCGACCAACTACTCTCACCAAGTCAACTCTTTAACTATGTTCATCAAGTCACCCCACCAAGCACTCTCACCACGTCAACTCTTTAGGTCCGTTCATAAAGTCACCCCACCAAGTCGACCCTTCAAGTGTGTTCATCAAGTCACCCCACCAAGTACTCTCACCAATTCGACTCTTTAAGTCTTTTCATCAAGTCACCACACCAAGTACTCTCACCAAGTCAACTCTTTAGGACCGTTCATCAAGTCACCTCGCCAAGTCGACCCTTGAAGTCCGTTCATCAAGTCACCCCACCAAGTACTCCCACCAAGTCGACTCTTTAAGTCAGTTCACGAAGTCACCCAACCAGGTCGGCCCACCAAGGACTCTCACCAAGTCGACTCTCTAAGTCTGTTCATCAGGTCACCCCATCGAGTACTCTCACCAAGTCAACTCTTTAGGTCCGTTCATCAACTCACCCCACAAAGTCGACCCTCTAAGTTCGTTCATCGAGTCACCCGACCAAGTCGACTGTTTAAGTCCTTTCATCAAGTCACCCCGCCAAGCCGACTCTTTAAGTCCGTTCATCAAGTCACCAAAACAACTACTCTCACCAAGTCAACTCTATAAGTCCGTTTATCAAGTCGGCCCACCAAGTACTCCCACCAAGTCGACTCTTTAAGTCCGTTCATCAGTTCACCCCGCCAAGTACTCTCACCAAGTCAACTCTTTAGGTCCATTCATCAAGTCACCCCGCCAAGTCGACCCTTTAAGTCCGTTCATCAAGTCACCCCGCTGAGTTGCTTCTCTAAGCCCACTCACCATGTCGGCTCACCAAGTCAGTTGTTCAAGTACGTTGCCAAGTCAACTCTTTAAGTTCGCTCGCCAGGTCAGCCCACCCAAGTCGCCTCTTTAAGTTCATTCGCCAGGTCGGCCTGCCCAAGTCGCATCAGCGGGCTAACTCACCGAGTCACCTCACAAAGTTGACTCTTTAAGTGCGCTCACCAAGTCAGCTCACCAAGTTGACTCACCATCTCGCCTCGATAAGTTGGCTTGCCAAGTTACCCCGACAAGTCGTCGCCTCTTTAAGCCCGCTCACCGTGTCAGCTCGTCAGGTCAGCTCACCAAGTCGACTAATCAAGTAGGCCCACCAAGTCGCCTCAAGGATAGCTCCTCACCATGAGTTGCCTCACCATCTTGACTCAATGAGTCACCTCACCATGTTGACTCTTCGAACCTGCTCGCCGGGTCGCCTCACCAAGTCGACTCGAGTACGTTGCCAAGTCGACTCTTTAAGTTCGCTCGCCGGGTCGACTCACCAAGTCAGCTCACCATGTCATCTCAACGAACCAACTCGCCGAGTCGCCTCACCACGTCCGCTCTCTAATACCACTCGCCAAGTCGCCCCACCAACTCGCCCCATTAGGCCCACTCTCACCAAGTGGACTCTTTAAGTCTGCTCATAAAGTCGAGCCACCAAGTACTCTCACCAAGTCGACTCTTTAAGTCCTTTCATCGAGTCACCCCACCAAGTACTCTCACCAAGTCAACTCTTTAGGTCCGTTCATAGAGTCACCCCACCAAGTCGACCCTTCAAGTGCGTTCATCAAGTCACCTCGCCAAGTCGACTCTTTAAGTTCATTCATCAAGTCACCCCGCTAGGTCAGCCCACAAATTACTCTCACCAAGTCGACTCTTTAAGTTCGTTCATCAAGTCACCCCGCCAGGTCGGCCCACCGAGTGGACTCTTTAAGTTCGTTCATGAAGTCACTCTGCCATGTCGGGCCACCAGGTCAACTCTTTAAGTTTGTTCATCAAGTCACCCCGCTAGGTCAGCCCACCAACTACTCTCACCAAGTCGACTCTTTAAGTTTGCTCACCAAGTCACCTCGCCAGGTCGGCCCACGAAGTACTCTCACCAGGTCGACTCTTTAGGTTTGTTCATCAGGTCACCGCACTGAGTACTCTCACCAAGTCGACTCTTTAAGTTCGTTCATCAAGTCGCCCTGCTAGGTCGGCCCACCAAGTCAACCCTTTAAGTTTGGTCATCAACTCACCCCGCCAGGTCGGCCCACCAAGTGCTCTCACAAAGTCGACTCTTTAGGTTCGTTCATCAATTCACCCCGCCAGCTCGACCCACCAAGTTCTCTCACTAGGTTGACTCTTTAAGTTCGGTCATCAAGTCACCCCGCCAGTTCGACCCACCAAGTACTCTCACAAAGTCGACTCTCTAAGTTTGTTCATCGAGTCACCCTGCCAGGTCAGCCCACCAAGTACTCTCACCAAGTCACCCCGCTAGTTCGACCCACCAAGTCGACCCTTTAAGTTCGTTCATCAAGTCACCCGACCAAGTCAGCCCGCCAAGTCGACTCTTTAAGTCCGTTCATCAAGTCACGTGACCAGGTCAGCCCACCGAGTACTCTCACCAAGTCGACTCTTTAAGTTTGTTCATCAAGTCACCCGGCCAGCTTGGCCTACCAAGTACTCTCACCAAGTCGACTCTCTAAGTCCGTTCATCAAGTCACCCCGCCAGCTCGGCCCACCAAGTCGAATCTTTAAGTCCGTTCATCAAGTCACCCCACCAAGTACTCTAACCAAGTTGATTCTTCAAGTGCGTTCATCAAGTCACCCGACCAACTACTCTCACCAAGTCGACTCTTTAACTATGTTCATCAAGTCACCCTACCAAGCACTCTCACCATGTCAACTCTTCAGGTCTGTTCATAAAGTCACCACACCAAGTCGACCCTTCAAGTGCGTTCATCAAGTCACCCCACCAAGTACTCTCACCAATTTGACTCTTTAAGTCTTTTCATCAAGTCACCACACCAAGTACTCTCACCAAGTCAACTCTTTAGGACCGTTCATCAAGTCACCTCGCCAAGTCGACCCTTGAAGTCCGTTCATCAAGTCACCCCACCAAGTACTCCCACCAAGTCGACTCTTTAAGTCAGTTCATGAAGTCACCCAACCAGGTCGGCCCACCAAGGACTCTCACAAAGTCAACTCTCTATGTCTGTTCATCAGTACACCCCACCGAGTACTCTCACCAAGTCAACTCTTTAGGTCCGTTCATCAAGTCACCCCACAAAGTTGACCCTCTAAGTTCGTTCATCGAATCACCCAACCAAGTCGACTGTTTAAGTTCTTTCATCAAGTCACCCCGCCAAGCCGACTCTTTAAGTACGTTCATCAAGTCACCAGAACAACTACTCTCACCAAGTTGACTCTATAAGTCCGTTCATCAAGTCGGCCCACCAAGTACTCCCGCCAAGTCGACTCTTTAAGTCCGTTCATCAGTTCACCCCGCCAAGTACTCTCACCAAGTCAACTCTTTAGGTTCGTTCATCAAGTCACCCCGCCAAGTCGACCCTTTAAGTCTGTTCATCAAGTCGCCCCGCCGAGTTGCTTCTCTAAGCCCACTCACCATGTCAGCTCACCAAGTCGGTTGTTCAAGTACGTTTCCAAGTCAACTCTTTAAGTTCGCTCGCCAGGTCAGCCCGCCCAAGTTGCCTCTTTAAGTTCGTTCGCCAGGTCAGCCCGCCCAAGTCGCATCAGCAGGCTAACTCGCCGAGTCACCTCACGAAGTGTACTCTTTAAGTGCACTCACCAAGTCAGCTCACCAAGTCGACTCACCATCTCGCCTCGATAAGTTGGCTTGCCGAGTTACCCCGCCAAGTCGTCGCCTCTTTAAACCCGCTCACCATGTCAGCTCGTCAGGTCGGCTCACCAAGTTGACTAATCAAGTAGGCCCACCAAGTCGCCTCATGGATAGCTCCTCACCATGAGTCGCCTCACCATGTTGACTCAATGAGTTGCCTCACCATGTTGACTCTTTGAGCCCGCTCGCCGGGTCACCTCACCAAGTTGACTCGAGTACGTTGCCAAGTTGACTCTTTAAGTTTGCTCGCCGGGTCGACTCGCCAAGTCAGCTCACCATGTCATCTCAACGAACCAACTCGCCGAGTCGCCTCACCACGTCGGCTCTCTAATACCACTTGCCAAGTCGCCCCACCAACTCACCCCATTAGGCCCACTCTCACCAAGTGGACTCTTTAAGTCTCCTCATAAAGTCGAGCCACCAAGTATTCTCACCAAGTCGACTCTTTAAGTCCTATCATCGAGTCACCCCACCAAGTACTCTCACCAAGTCAACTCTTTAGGTCCGTTCATAGAGTCACCCCACCAAGTCGACCCTTCAAGTGCGTTCATCAAGTCACCCCGCCAAGTTGACTCTTTAAGTTCATTCATCAAGTCACCCCGCCAGGTCAGCCCACAAATTACTCTCACCAAGTCGACTCTTTAAGTTTGTTCATCAAGTCACCCCGCCAGGTCGGCCCACCGAGTGGACTCTTTAAGTTCGTTCATGAAGTCACTCTGCCAAGTCGGCCCACCAGGTCAACTCTTTAAGTTCGTTCATCAAGTCACCCTGCCAGGTCAGCCCACCAACTACTCTCACCAAGTCGACTCTTTAAGTTTGCTCACCAAGTCACCCCGCCAGGTCGGTCCACCAAGTACTCTCACTAGGTCGACTCTTTAGGTTTGTTCATCAGGTCACCCCACCAAGTACTCTCACCAAGTCGACTCTTTAAGTTCGTTCATCAAGTCGCCCCGCCAGGTCGGCCCACCAAGTACTCTCACCAAGTCGACCCTTTAAGTTTGGTCATCAACTCACCCCGCCAGGTCGGCCCACCAAGTGCTCTCACAAAGTTGACTCTTTAGGTTCGTTCATCAATTCACCCCGCCAGCTCGGCCCACCAAGTTCTCTCACTAGGTCGACTCTTTAAGTTCGTTCATCAAGTCAGCCCGCCAGTTCGACCCACCAAGTACTCTCACAAAGTCGACTCTCTAAGTTCGTTCATTGAGTCACCCTGCCAGGTCAGCCCACCAAGTACTCTCACCAAGTCACCCCGCTAGTTCGACCCACCAAGTCGACCCTTTAAGTTTGTTCATCAAGTCACCCGGCCAAGTCGGCCCACCAAGTCGACTCTTTAAGTCCGTTCATCAAGGCACATGAGCAGGTCAGCCCACCGAGTACTCTCACCAAGTCGACTCTTTAAGTTTGTTCATCAAGTCACCCGGCCAGCTCGGCCCACCAAGTACTCTCACCAAGTCGACTCTCTAAGTCCGTTCATCAAGTCACCCCGGCAAGTCGGCCCACCAAGTCGAATCTTTAAGTCCGTTCATCAAGTCACCCCACGAAGTACTCTAACCAAGTCGATTCTTCAAGTGCGTTCATCAAGTCACCCGACCAACTACTCTCACCAAGTCAACTCTTTAACTATGTTCATCAAGTCACCCCACCAAGCACTCTCACCATGTCAACTCTTTAGGTCCGTTCATAAAGTCACCCCACCAAGTCGACCCTTCAAGTGCATTCATCAAGTCATCCCACCAAGTACTCTCACCAATTCGACTCTTTAAGTCTTTTCATCAAGTCACCACACCAAGTACTCTCACCAAGTCAACTCTTTAGGACCGTTCATCAAGTCACCTCGCCAAGTCAACCCTTGAAGTCCGTTCATCAAGTCACCCCACCAAGTACTACCACCAAGTCGACTCTTTAAGTCAGTTCACGAAGTCACCCAACCAGGTCGGCCCACCAAGGACTCTCACCAAGTCGACTCTCTAAGTCTGTTCATCAGGTCACCCCACCGAGTACTCTCACCAAGTCAACTCTTTAGGTCCGTTCATCAAGTCACCCCGCAAAGTTGACCCTCTAAGTTCGTTCATCGAGTCACCCGACCAAGTCGACTGTTTAAGTTCTTTCATCAAGTCACCCCGCCAAGCCGACTCTTTAAGTCCGTTCATCAAGTCACCAGAACAACTACTCTCACCAAGTCGACTCTATAAGTCCATTCATCAAGTCGGCCCACCAAGTACTCCCACCAAGTCAACTCTTTAAGTCCGTTCATCAGTTCACCCCGCCAAGTACTCTCACCAAGTCAACTCTTTAGGTCCGTTCATCAAGTCACCCCGCCAAGTTGACCCTTTAAGTCCGTTCATCAAGTCACCCCACCGAGTTGCTTCTCTAAGCCCACTCACCATGTCAGCTCACCAAGTCGGTTGTTCAAGTACGTTGCCAAGTCAACTCTTTAAGTTCACTCGCCAGGTCAGCCCGCCCAAGTCGCCTCTTTAAGTTCGTTCGCCAGGTCGGCCCGCACAAGTCGCATCAGCGGGCTAACTCACCGAGTCACCTCACGAAGTTGACTCTTTAAGTGCGCTCACCAAGTCAGCTCACCAAGTCGACTCACCATCTCACCTTGATAAGTTGGCTTGCCGAGTTACCCCGCCAAGTCGTCGCCTCTTTAAGCCCGCTCACTGTGTCAGCTCGTCAGGTCGGCTCACCAAGTCGACTAATCAAGTAGGCCCACCAAGTCGCCTCAAGGATAGCTCCTCACCATGAGTCGCCTCACCATGTTGACTCAATGAGTCGCCTCACCATGTTGATTCTTTGATCCCGCTCGCCGGGTCGCCTCACCAAGTCGACTCGAGTACATTGCCAAGTCGACTCTTTAAGTTCGCTCGCCGGGTCGACTCGCCAAGTCAGCTCACCATGTCATCTCAACGAACCAACTCGCCGAGTCACCTCACCACGTCGGCTCTCTAATACCACTCGCCAAGTCGCCCCACCAACTCGCCCCGTTAGGCCCACTCTCACCAAGTGGACTCTTTAAGTCTGCTCATAAAGTTGAGCCACCAAGTACTCTCACCAAGTCGACTCTTTAAGTCCTTTCATCGAGTCACCCCACCAAGTACTCTCACCAAGTCAACTCTTTAGGTCCGTTCATAGAGTCACCCCACCATGTCAACCCTTCAAGTGCGTTCATCAAGTCACCCCGCCAAGTCGACTCTTTAAGTTCATTCATCAAGTCACCCCACCAGGTCAGCCCACAAATTACTCTCACCAAGTCGACTCTTTAAGTTCGTTCATCAATTCACCCCGCCAGGTCGGCCCACCGAGTGGACTCTTTAAGTTCGTTCATGAAGTCACTCTGCCAAGTCAGCCCACCAGGTCGACTCTTTAAGTCCGTTCATCAAGTTGCCCCGCCAAGTCGACCCTTTAAGTCCATTCATCAAGTCGCCTCGCTAAGTACTCTCACCAAGTCGACCCTTTAAGTCCTTTCATCAAGTCACCCCACCAAGTTGACTCTTGAAGTCCATTCATCAAGTCACCAAAACAAGTAATCTAACCAAGTCGACTCTTTAAGTCTGTCCATAAAGTCACCCCACCAGGTCGGCCCACCAAGTACTCCCACCAAGCTGACTCTTTATGTTCGTTTATCAGTTCACCCCGCCAAGTACTCTCACCAAGTTGACTCTTTAAGTCTGCTCATGAAGTCGACCCACCAGGTACTCTCACCAAGTCGACTCTTTGAGTCCATTCATCAAGTCGCCCCACCAAGTACTCTAACCAAGTCGATTCTTCAAGTGCGTTCATCAAGTCACCCCACCAAGTACTCTCACCAAGTTGACTCTTTAAGTCCTTTCATCGCGTCACCCTGCCAAGTACTCTCACCAAGTCAACTCTTTAGGTCTGTTCATAGAGTCACCCCACCAAGTCGACCCTTCAAGTGCTTTCATCAAGTCACCCCGCCAGGTCGGCCCACCAAGTCGAATCTCTAAGTCCGTTCATCAAGTCACCATCCGGATCTGGCCAAGCCATTCTGGCTGAGCCATGAAGGCCGAGCCGATCTGGGCGAGCCATTCTGGCCGACCCGATCTGGCCGAGCCGTTCTGGGCAAGCCATGCTGGCCGAGCCGATCTGGGCGAGCCGATCTGGGCGACCCGTTCTGGCTGAGCCGATCTGGGCGACCCGTTCTGCCCGAGCCGTTCTGGTCGGGCCATGCTGGCCGAGCCGATCTGGGTGAGCCATTCTGGCCGAGCCATTCTGGCTGAGCCATGCTGGCCGAGCCGATCTGGGCGAGCCATGCTGGCTGAGCCGATCTGGGTGAGCCGTTCTTGCCGAGCTATGCTGGCCGAGCCGTTCTGGCCGAGCCATGCTAGTCGAGCCGATCTGGGCGAGCCATTCTGGCCGAGCCGATCTGGTCGAGCTCCAAAAACAGTGTCATGGATGGCTGTTTGGTCGCCTCTGTGCCAAATCGATCGACACAACATTGGGAATGGTTCGACAGCGGTTGTCGTTCTAATGTGTCATCGGGATGTCTTGGAACGCGGCCTTTCAAGGGCGAGCTCGCGTCTAGCACTTGGATTGTGTGTCGTCACAAGTGAATGGGGAGATCTCTTTGTGAACGGCGGCATGGCGATTGCAAGAGAAAATTGACTTAGTAGTCGAAGCATTGGCCTCGGGCCATTGTGACAGCCTTGCAATTTCTCTATAATTGCAACCTATGTTTGCGCAGTAGCAGAGTTTGCATGTAAGATTGGGCTTTGTTCTTGATGATTCGAAGTACTCTCACCGAGTCACCATGCTGGCCGACCCGATCTGGCTGAGCCGATCTCGACGAGCCATGCTGGCCGAGCCAAGCTGGCCGAGCCGATCTAGGCGAGCCATGCTGGCCGACCCGATCTGGGCGAGCCATTCTTGCCGACCCGATCTGGCCGAGCTCCAAAAACGGTGTCGTGGATGGCTATTTGGTCACATTTTTCATTGAATTGGATTTTTAAGGGAGTTGTCCGTGCTATCGCAGATTTCTAATGCAAAGCGAGCCTCGCACTAATAGCTTATATAGGAGAGGTTGTTGCCGCGAGCCTCTCCCATGTCCCTTTCATTGATTCAACATTGGTGTCTAGGCGGATCGGATTGTTGGGTTTTCAAACGGTGTATGCTGATGTTGAATCAATGAAAGGGGCATGAAGCGATCTCAGTGCTTTTCCTCGGCTCTCCTTTAGATCATGTTTTCCGATGACTCAATTTTGGAAAAGGTGAGGTAGTGGTTGCCGATCCATGGCGTGTGTTTTTGGTGATTTTAAAACTTGATCTAAACGTGAGCCCTTGTCTAGCACTCCGGCATTGCTTGGTATAATGGCAATTTGCTATGGGTGCTCGGCGCTCTAGCAATTTGTCATGGTGTACTTGTCGCGGCTACATGGGAGCTTTAATATCGAAAGCTCTCGGCGAAAAATGGTGGCCGAGCCATGCTAGCCGACCCGATCTGGCTTAGCCATTTTCGTCGACCCGATCTGGCTCTTCTTTCTCACTCCATCGGCACAAATTCGGGAGTTGTTCGACAGCGGTTGTCATTCCAATGTGTCATTGCGGTGATCTGGAGAGCGATGCTAACGGCAGGAGCTTGCGTCTAGCATTTGGGGATGTTTGTGCAAGCGAGCAGGGGAGCTTCTCTTATCGAAACCTCTCCGTGGCCTTTGAATATAGACCCAGTGCCGACGATATCGATGGATACGAGCCTTGGATTCTAAAATTGTTCAGCTAACATTGGTTTTTGTGAGAGATGGTTACGAAAGCACTTCCCGATCGATACGCGAGAGTTCCCTAAGATCGCCTCTGTGCCAACTCGATCGGCACAACATTGGGAATGGTTCGACAGCGGTTGTCGTTCCAATGTGTCATCGGGATGTCTTGGAATGCGGCCTTTCAAGGGCGAGCTCGCGTCTAGCACTTGGATTGTGCGTCGTCACAAGTGATTGGGGAGATCTCTCTGTGAACGGCGGCATGGCGATTGCAAGAGAAAATTGACTTAGTAGTCGGAGCATTGGCCTCGGGCCATTGTGACGGCCTTGCAATTTCTCTATAATTGCAACCTATGTTTGCGCAGTAGCAGAGTTTGCACGTTAGATTGGCCTTTGTTCTTGACAGTTCGAAGTACTCTCACCAAGTCAGCAAGTCACCATGCTGGCCAAGCCGATCTGGGCGAGCCATGCTGGCCGAGCCGATCTGGGCGAGCTCCAAAAACGGTGTCGTGGATGGCTGTTTGGTCACATTTTTCATTGAATTGGATTTTTAAGGGAGTTGTCCGCGCTATCGCAGATTTCTAATGCAGAGCGAGCCTCGCACTAGTAGCTTATATAGGAGAGGTTGTTGCCACGAGCCTCTCCCATGTCCCTTTCATTGATTCAACATTGGTGTCTAGGCGGATCGGATTGTTGGGTTTTCAAACGGTGTATGCTGATGTTGAATCAATGAAAGGGGCATGAAGTGATCTCAGTGCTTTTCCTCGGCTCTCCTTTAGATCATGTTTTCCGATGACTCAATTTTGGAAAAGGTGAGGCAGCGGTTGCCGATCCATGGCGTGTGTTTTTGGTGATTTTAAAACTTGATCTAAACGTGAGCCCTTGTCTAGCACTCCGAAATTGCTTGGTATAATGGAAATTCGCTATGGGTGCTCGGCGCTCTAGCAATTTGTCATGGTGTACTTATCGCGGCTACATGGGAGCTTTAATATCGAAAGCTCTTGGTGAAAAATGGTGGCCGAGCCATGCTGGCGGACCCAATCTGGCTTAGCCATTTTTGTCGACCCGATCTGGCTCTTGTTTCTCACTCCATCGGCACAAATTCGGGAGTTGTTCGACAGCGGTTGTCGTTCCAATGTGTCATTGCGGTGATTTGGAGAGTGATGCTAAGTGCGGGAGCTTGCGTCTAGCATTTGGGGATGTTTGTGCAAGCGAGCAGGGGAGCTTCTCTTATCGGAACCTCTCCGTGGCCTTTGAATATAGACCCAGTGCCGATGATATCGATGGATACGAGCCTTGGATTATAAAATTGTTTAGCTAACATTGGTTTTTGTGAGAGATGGGTACAAAAGCACTTCCCGATCGATACACGGGAGTTCCCTAAGATTGCCTCTGTGCCAACTCGATCGGCACAACATTGGGAATGGTTCGACAACGGTTGTCGTTCCAATGTGTCATCAGGATGTCTTGGAACACGGCCTTTCAAGGGCGAGCTCGCGTCTAGCACTTGGATTGTGCATCGTCACAAGTGAATGGGGAGATCTCTCTGTGAACGGCGGCATGGCGATTGCAAGAGAAAATTGACTTAGTAGTCGGAGCATTGGCCTCAGGCCATTCTGACGGCCTTGCAATTTCTCTATAATTGCAAGCTATGTTTGCGCAGTAGCAGAGTTTGCATGTTAGATTGGCCTTTGTTCTTGACAGTTCGAAGTACTCTCACTGAGTCAGCAAGTCACCATACTGGCCGAGCCGATCTGGGCGAGCCATTCTGGCCGAGCCGATCTGGGTGAGCTCCAAAAACGGTGTCGTGGATGGCTGTTTGGTCACATTTTTCATTGAATTGGATTTTTAAGGTTTTTGTCCACGCTATCGCAGATTTCTAATGCAGAGCGAGCCTCGCACTAATAGCTTATATAGGAGAGGTTGTTGCCGCGAGCCTCTCCCATGCCCCTTTCATTGATTCAACATTGGTGTCTAGGCGGATCGGATTGTTGGGTTTTCAAACGGTGTATGCTGATGTTGAATGAATGAAAGGGGCATGAAGCAATCTCAGTGCTTTTCCTCGGCTCTCCTTTAGATCATGTTTTTCGATGACTCAATTTTGGAAAAGGTGAGGCAGCGGTTGCCGATCCATGGCGTGTCTTTTTGGTGATTTTAAAACTTGATCTAAACGTGAGCCCTTGTCTAGCACTCTGGTGTTGCTTGGTATAATGGCAATTTGCTATGGGTGCTCGGCGCTCTAGCAATTTTTTCATGGTGTACTTATCGCTGCTACATGGGAGCTTTAATATTGAAAGCTCTCGGCGAAAAATGGTGGCCGAGCCATGCTGGCCGACCCGATCTGGCTTAGCCGTTTTCATCGACCCGATCTGGCTCTTCTTTCTCACTCCATCGGCACAAATTCGGGAGTTGTTCGACAGTAGTTGTCATTCCAATGTGTCATTGCGGTGATCTGGAGAGCAATGCTAAGGGTGGGAGCTTGCGTCTAGCATTTGGGGATGTTTGCGCAAGAGAGCAGGGGAGCTTCTCTTATCGGAACCTCTCCGTGGCCTTTGAATATAGACCAGTGCCGACGATATCAGTGGATATGAGCCTTGGATTCTAAAATTGTTCAGCTAACATTGGTTTTTGTGAGAGATGGGTACGAAAGCACTTCCCGATCGATTCGTGGGAGCTCCCTAAGATCGCCTCTGTGCCAACTCGATTGGCACAACATTGGGAATGGTTCGACAGCGGTTGTCGCTCCAATGTGTCATCGAGATGTCTTAGAACGCGGCCTTTCAAGGGAGAGATCGCGTCTAGCACTTGGATTGTGCATCATCACAAGTGATTGGGGAGATCTCTCTGTGAACGGCGGCATGGTGATTGCAAGAGAAAATTGACTTAGTAGTCAGAGCATTGGCCTCAGGCCATTGTGACGGCCTTGCAATTTCTCTGTAATTGCAACCTATGTTTGTGCAGTAGCAGAGTTTGCATGTAAGATTGGCCTTTGTTCTTGACAGTTCCAGGAGATGACCTCTGGAACTTTTGGATTGGGCCCCTTCAAGGTGAAATTCATCCAATTGATCAGATGAGCTCGATGACCATTTCACTCCCTTGGCTCCATGAATTCAAATCCCATCCAGCTGCCGTGAAGCCATCCCGATTTTGCTATGCGAGGGCTCTCTCCCCAGAGTCGTTCTCTTTGCAACAACTTCTTTGGCAAAAAAATTTCGGAATGGTTCGGCAGCGGTTGTCATTCCAATGGTGTCATTGTGGTGGTTGCCTGGGCAGTGATCTGAAGGGCGAGCCGTCGTCTAGCAGTTGGGCTGCGCATCACGGGTGACAAGGGAGCCTTTATAATCAGAAGGTCCCCGTGACCATTCGATGAGAAGAGCCATTGCTTGTGTGAGCAAGGACGAATGCAGCCTTGGATTCCAAAGGAAATCAATGACATCAGATCTATATATAAGAGCGGAATGAAGTAGCAGCCCATTTGCCATGCGCGGCTCCCCAAAGTTGCTCATCTTTCTCACTCCATCGGCACAAATTTGGGAGTTGTTCGACAGCGGTTGTCGTTCCAATGTGTCATTGCGGCGATCTGGAGAGCGATTGTAAGGGCAGGAGCTTGTGTCTAGCATTTGGGATGTTTGTGCGAGCGAGCAAGGGAGCTTCTCTTATCGGAACCTCTCCGTGGCCTTTGAATATATAGACCCAGTGCCGATGATATCGATGGATACGAGCCTTGGATTCTAAATTTGTTGACAGCTAAGATTGGTTTTTGTGAGAGATGGGTACGAAAGGACATCCCGATTGCTACGCGGGAGCTCCCTAAGGTCGCCTCTGTGCCAACTTGATTGGCACAACATTGGGAAAGGTTTGACAGCGGTTGTCGTTCCAATGTGTCATCGGGGGATGTCTCGAAAAGTGGCCTAGCCTTTCAAGGGCGAGCTCGTGTCTATCACTTGGATTGTCCATCGCATCGCAAGTGAATGGGGAGATCTCTCTGTGAACGGCGGCATGGTGATTGCAAGAGAAAATTGACTTAGTCGGAGCATTGGCCTCGGGCCACTGTGATGGCCTGGCAATTTCTCTTTAATTGCAACCTATGTTTGCGCAGTAGTAGAGTTTGCAAGTAAGACGGTCCTTGTTCTCGAGAGTTCTAGGAGATGACCTCCGGAACTTTTGGATTGGGCCCCTTCAAGGTGAAATTCATCCAGTTGATCGGATGAGCTCGATGACCATTTCAGTCCCTTGGCTCCATGAACTCACATCTCCTAACCGATGACAATCTTTTGCTCCTTAGACGACCTCATAATAAATTGGGTCGTGGATGGCTGGTTGTTCATAATTTTCAACGATTTGGATTTTTATGGCGGATGTCAGCGTGTTCACTAATCTCTAATGCAGAGCGAGCCTCGCACTAATAGCTTATATAGGAGAGGTTGTTGCCGCGAACCTCTCCCGTGCCCCTCTCATTGATTCAACGGCGGTGTCAAGGCGGATGGAAATGTCAGATTTTGAAACGGTGGACGCCGACGTTGAATCAATTGGAGGGGCATGAAGCCCACCCTCGAGGTGCTATTCCTCGACTCTCCTTTAGATCATGTTTTCTTGTCACTCAGCTGGCGCAATTTTGGAAAGCAGTTGGGCTACGCGTCACGAGTGACAAGGGAGCCTTTTTGATCGGAAGCTCCCCGTGGCCATTCGATGAGAAGAGCCATTTCTGGTGTGAGCAAGGACGAATGCAGCCTCGGATTCCAAACGAAATCAACAACATCGGATCTATATATAAGAGCGGAATGAAGCAGCAGCCCGTTTGCGATGCGCGGCTCCCCAAAGTTGCTATTCTTTCTCACTCCATCGGGGCACAAATGCGGGAGTTGTTCGACAGTGGTCGTCGTTCCAATGGTGTCATTGCGGCAAAATTTGTTCACAGCTAAGACTGGTTTTTGTGAGAGATGGGTATGAAAGCACATCCCGATTGCTACGCGGGAGCTCCCTAAGGTCGCCTTTGTGCCAACTCGATCGGCACAACATTGGGAATGGTTCGACAGAGGTTGTCGTTCCAATGTGTCATCGGGGGATGGTCTTGGAAAGTGGTCTTTCTTTCAAGGGCGAGCTCGCGTCTAGCACTTGGGTTGTGCGTCGCGTCACAAGTGAATGGGGGATGTCTTTGAAAGTGGTGTTTCTTTCAAGGGCAAGCTCGCGTCTAGCACTTGGATTGTGCGTCGCATCACAAGTGAATGGGGAGATCTCTCTGTGAAGGGCGGCATGGTGATTGCAAGAGAAAATTGACTTAGTCGGAGCCATTGGCCTCGGGCCATTGTGACGGCCTCGCAATTTCTCGTTAATTGCAACCTATGTTTGCGTAGTAGCAGAGTTTGCATGTAAGATGGGCCTTGTTCTCAAGAGTTCCAGGAGATGACCTTCGAAACTTTTGGATTGGTCCCCTTCAAGGTGAAATTCATCCAGTTGATCGGATGAGCTCGATGACCATTTCAGTCCCTCAGCTCCATGAACTCACATCTCCTAACCGATGACAATCTTTTGCTCCTCTGCCGACCTCATAAAAAATTGGGTCGTGAATGGCTGTTTGGTAGGAATTTTAAAGGATTTGGATTTTTAAGGTGGATGTCGGTGTGTTCGCTAATTTCTAATACAAACCGAGCCTCGCACTAATAGCTTATATAGGAGAGGTGGTTGCCATGAGCCTCTCCCGTGCCCCTCTCATTGATTCAATGCCGGTGTCAAGGCGGATGGATATGTCAGATTTTGAAACGGTGGACGCCGACGTTGAATCAATTAGAGGGGCATGAAGGCCACCCGGGATGTGCTATTCCTCAACTCTCCTTTAGATCATGTTTTCTTCTCACTCAGCTGGCGCAATTTCGGAAAAAGGTTTGGTAGCGGTTGCCATCCCTCACCGCGTCTACTTGGTGATTTTAAAACTCGATCTAAAACGGGAGCCCTCACCTAGCACCTCCGTCCGGTGTTGCTCGAGTATTGCATAAAATTATGCCAATGGCGCGAATCCCCCAACAAATGCCTACGCTTGGACCCTCTCTTAGATCACCTTCTTCGATCACTCGACCGACGCAACTACGGAAGAGACTTGGCAGTGGTTGCCATTCTACAGTGTGTCTATTCAGCGATTTCGAAGTTGATCTAATGGCGAGCCCTTGTCTCTAGCCATGAGGTGGGTGCTTGGTGCTCTAGCAAAATTTTTTGCGTGCCTATCGTGGCTACAATGGGAGAGGTGGTTGCCGCGAGCCTCTCCCATGCCCCCGTCATTGATTCAACGCCGATGTCAGGGCGGATGGATATGTCAGATTTTGAAATGGTGGACGCCGACGTTGAATCAATTAGAGGGGCATGAAGCCTACCCTCGAGGGTGCTATTCCTGGACTCTCCTTTAGATCACATTTTCTTGTCACTCAGCTGGCGCAATTTCGGAAAAAGGTTTGGCAGCGGTTGCCAGCCCTCACCGAGTCTACTCGGTGATTTTAAAACTCGATCTAAAACGGGAGCCCTCGTCTAGCACCTCCGTCCGGTGTTGCTCAGGTATTGCATAAATTTATGCCATCGGCGCGAATCCCCCAACGAATTCTTGCACTTGGACCCTCTCTTAGATCACCTTCTTTGATCACTCGACCGACGCAACTACGGAAGAGACTTGGCAGCGGTTGCCATTCTACACCGCGTTTGTTCAGCGATTTCAAAGTTGATCTAATGGCGAGCCCTTGTCTCTAGGCATGAGGTGGGTGCTTGGCGCTCTAGAAAATTTTTTTGCATGCCTATCATGGCTACAAGGGGAGAGGTGGTTGCCGCGAGCCTCTCCCGTGCCCCCCTCATTGATTCAACGCCGCTGTCAGGGTGGATGGATATGTCGGATTTTGAAACGGTGGACACCGACGTTGAATCAATTAGAGGGGCATGAAGCCCACCCTCGAGGGTGCTATTCTTGGACTCTCCTTTAGATCATGTTTTCTTGTCACTCAGGTGGCACAATTTCAGAAAAAGGTTTGGTAGCGGTTGCCAGCCCTCACCGCGTCTACTTGGTGATTTTAAAACTCGGTCTAAAATGGGAGACCTTGTCTAGCACCTCCGTCCGGTGTTGCTCGAGTATTGCATAAATTTATGCCATCGACGCGAATCCCCCAACGAATGCCTACACACTTGGACCCTCTCTTAGATCACCTTCTTTGATCACTCGACCGACGCAACTATGAAAGAGACTTGGCAGTGGTTGCCATTCTACAGCGCGTCTGTTCAGCGATTTCGAAGTTGATCTAATGGCAAGCCCTTGTCTCTAGCCATGAGGTGGGTGCTTGGCGCTCTAGCAAAATTTTTTGCATGCCTATCATGGCGGCTACAAGGGGAGAGGTGGTTGCCACGAGCCTCTCCTGTGCCCCCCTCATTGATTCAACGCCACTATCAGGGCGGATGGATATGTCAGATTTTGAAACGGTGGACGCCAACATTGAATCAATTAGAGGGGCATGAAGCCCACCCTCGAGGGTGCTATTCCTGGACTCTCCTTTAGATCATGTTTTCTTGTCACTCAGCTGGCACAATTTCGGAAAAAGGTTTGGCAGCGGTTGCCAGCCCTCACTGCGCCTACCTGGTGATTTTAAAACTCGATCTAAAACGGGAGCCCTCGTCTAGCACCTCCGTCCGGTGTTGCTCGGGTATTACATAAATTTATGCCATCGGCGCGAATCCCCCAATGAATGCCTACGCTTGGACCCTCTCTAAGATCACCTTCTTCAATCACTCGACCGACGCAACTGCGGAAGAGACTTGGCAGCGGTTGCCATTCTACAGTGCATCTGTTCAGCAATTCTGAAGCTGATCTAATGGCGAGCCCTTGTCTCTAGCCATGAGGTGGGTGCTTGGCGCTCTAGGAAAATTTTTTTGCGTGCCTATCGCGGCTACAAGGGGAGAGGTGGTTGCCGCGAGCCTCTCCTGTGCCCCCCTCATTGATTCAATGCCGCTGTCAGGGCGGATGGATATATCAGATTTTGAAACGGTGGACACCGACGTTGAATCTATTAGAGGGGCATGAAGCCCACCCTCGAGGGTGCTATTCTTGGACTCTCCTTTAGATCATGTTTTCTTGTCACTCAGCTGCCACAATTTTGGAAAAAGGTTTGGCAGCGGTTGCCAGCCCTCACTGCGTCTACTTGGTGATTTTAAAACTCGATCTAAAACGGGAGCCCTCATCTAGCACCTCCGTCCGGTGTTGCTCGGGTATTGCATAAATTTATGCCATCGGCGCGAATCTCCCATCGAATGCCTACGCTTGGACCCTCTCTTAGATCACCTTCTTCAATCACTCGACCGACGCAACTACGGAAGAGACTTGGCAGCGGTTGCCATTCTACAGCGTGTCTGTTCAGCGATTTCGAAGTTGATCTAATGGCGAGCCCTTGTCTCTAGCCATGAGGTGGGTGCTTGGCGCTCTAGCAAAATTTTTTGCGTGCCTATCGTGGCTACAACGGGAGAGGTGGTTGCCGCGAGCCTCTCCCATGCCCCCCTCATTGATTCAATGCCGCTGTCAGGGCGGATGGATATGTCAGATTTTGAAACGGTGGACGCCGACGTTGAATCAATTAGAGGGGCATGAAGCCCACCCTCGAGGGTGCTATTCCTTGACTCTCCTTTAGATCATGTTTTCTTGTCACTCAGCTGGCGCAATTTTGGAAAAAGGTTTGGCAGCGGTTGCCAGTCCTCACCGCGTCTACTTGGTGATTTTAAAACTCGATCTAAAACGGGAGCCCTCGTCTAGCACCTCCGTCCGGTGTTGCTCGGGTATTGCATAATTTTTTTGCTATCGGCACGAATCCCCCAACGAATCCCTAGCCTTGGACTCTCTCTTAGATCACCTTCTTCAATCACTCGACCGACGCAATTACGGAAGAGGCTTGGCAGCGGTTTCCATTCCACAGCGCGTCTGTTCAGCGATTTTGAAGTTGATCTACTAATGGCGAGCCCTTGTGTAGCCATGAGGTGGGTGCTTGGGGCTCTAGCAATTTTTTGTGTGCCTATCGCGGCTTACAATGGGAGCTTTGATAACAAAAGTTCTCGGCGACCCTCCCCAATAGAAATCAGTGCTGGTGTTCGCGAAAGACACGTTATTCGGATTTTTGGAATATTGGCACCAGCATCGTTTCTATTGGGAGGGCCGTGAAGCCATCCCAATTTTGCTATGCGAGGGCTCTCTCTCCCAGAGTCGTTCTCTACGCAACAACTTCTTTGGCACAAAATTTTCAAAATGGTTCGGCAGCGGTTGTCATTCCAATGGTGCCGTTGTGGTGGTTGGCTGGGCAGCGATTTGAAGGGTGACCCGTCGTCTAGCAGTTGGCCTGCGCATCACGAGTGACAAGGGAGCCTTTGTTATCGGAAGCTCCCCGTGGCCATTCGATTAGAAGAGCCATTTCTTGTTTGAGCAAGGACGAATGCAGCCTCGAATTCCAAATGAAATTAATGATTTCGGATCTATATAAGAGCGGAATGAAGCAGCAGCACAGCCCGTTTGCTATGCGCGGCTCCCCAAAGTTTCTCTTCTTTCTCACTCCATTGCCACAATTTCGGGAGTTGTTCAATAGTGGTTGTCGTTCCAATGTGTCATTGCAGTGATCTGGAGAGCGATGCTAAGGGCGGGAGCTTGTGTCTAGAATTTGGGATGTTTGTGCGAGCGAGCAAGGGAGCTTCTCTTATCGGAACCTCTCCGTGGCCTTTGAATATATAGACCCAGTGCCGACGATATCGATGGATGCGAGCCCTTGGATTCCAAATTTGTCCATAGCTAACATTGGTTTTTGTGAGAGATGGGCACGAAAGTACATCCCGATTGCTACGCGGGAGCTCCATAAGGTCGCCTCTATGCCAACTCGATCGGCACAACATTGGGAGTGGTTCGACAGCGGTTGACGTTTCAATGTGTCATCGGGGGATGTCTTGGAAAGTGGTCTTTCTTTCAAGGGCGAGCTCGTGTCTAGACATTGGATTGTGCGTCGCGTCACAAGTGAATGGGGAGATCTCTTTGTGAATGGCGGCATGGTGATTGCAAGAGAAAATTGACTTAGTCGGAGCCATTGGCCTCGGGCCACTGTGACGGCCTTGCAATTTCTCTTTAATTGCAACCTATGTTTGCGCAGTAGCAGAGTTTGCATGTAAGATGGGCCCTGTTCTCAAGAGTTCCAAGAGATGACCTCCAGAACTTTTGGATTGGGCCCCTTCAAGGTGAAATTCATCCAGTTGATCGAATGAGCTCGATGACCATTTCAGTCCCTTGGCTCCATGAACTCACATCTCCTAACCGATGGCAATCTTTTGCACCTCTGCCGACCTCATAAATTTATGCCATCGGCGCGAATCCCCCAACGAATGCCTAC
>CM053789.1:683876297-683893797 GCA_028749045.1 Cupressus sempervirens | reverse complement strand
GTTGCCTCACCAAGTCGACTCGAGTACATTGCCAAGTCGACTCTTTAAGTTCGCTCGCCGGGTCGATTCGCAAAGTTAGCTCACCATGTCATCTCAATGAACCAACTCGCCGAGTCGCCTCACCACGTCGGCTCTCTAATACCACTTGCCAAGTCGCCCCACCAACTCGCCCCGTTAGGCCCACTCTCACCAAGTGGACTCTTTAAGTCTGCTCATAAAGTCGAGCCACCAAGTACTCTCACCAAGTCGACTCTTTAAGTCCTTTCATCAAGTCACCCCACCAAGTACTCTCACCAAGTCAACTCTTTAGGTCCGTTCATAGAGTCACCCCACCAAGTCGACCCTTCAAGTGCGTTCATCAAGTCACCCCGCCAAGTTGACTCTTTAAGTTCATTCATCAAGTCACCCCGCCAGGTCAACCCACAAATTACTCTCACCAAGTCGACTCTTTAAGTTCGTTCATCAAGTCACCCCGCCAGGTCAGCCCACCGAGTGGACTCTTTAAGTTTGTTCATGAAGTCACTCTGCCAAGTCGGCCCACCAGGTCGACTCTTTAAGTTAGTTCATCAAGTCACCCTGCCAGGTCAGCCCACCAACTACTCTCACCAATTCAACTCTTTAAGTTTGCTCACCAAGTCACCCCGCCAGGTCGGCCCACCAAGTACTCTCACCAGGTCGACTCTTTAGGTTTTTTCATCAGGTCACCCCATCGAGTACTCTCACCAAGTCGACTCTTTAAGTTCGTTCATCAAGTCGCCCCGCCAGGTCGGCCCACAAAGTACTCTCACCAAGTCGACCCTTTAAGTTCGATCATCAACTCACCCCGCCAGGTCGGCCCACCAAGTGCTCTCACAAAGTCGACTCTTTAGGTTCGTTCATCAATTCACCCCGCCAACTCGGCCCACCAAGTTCTCTCACCAGGTTGACTCTTTAAGTTCGTTCATCAAGTCACCCCGCCAGTTCGACCCACCAAGTACTCTCACAAAGTCGACTCTCTAAGTTCGTTCATCGAGTCACCCTGCCAGGTCAGCCCACCAAGTACTCTCACCAAGTCACCCCGCTAGTTCGACCCACCAAGTCAACCCTTGAAGTTCGTTCATCAAGTCACTCAGCCAAGTCAGCCCACCAAGTCGACTCTTTAAGTCCGTTCATCAAGTCACGTGACCAGGTCAGCCCACCGAGTACTCTCACCAAGTCGACTCTTTAAGTTTGTTCATCAAGTCACCCGGCCAGCTCGGCCCACCAAGTACTCTCACCAAGTCGACTCTCTAAGTCCGTTCATCAAGTCACCCCGCCAGGTCAGCCCACCAAGTCGAATCTTTAAGTCTGTTCATCAAGTCACCCCACCAAGTACTCTAACCAAGTTGATTCTTCAAGTGCGTTCATCAAGTCACCCGACCAACTACTCTCACCAAGTTGACTCTTTAACTATGTTCATCAAGTCACCCCACCAAGCACTCTCACCACGTCAACTCTTCAGGTCCGTTCATAAAGTCACCCCACCAAGTCGACCCTTCAAGTGCATTCATCAAGTCACCACACCAAGTACTCTCACCAATTCGACTCTTTAAGTCTTTTCATCAAGTCACCACACCAAGTACTCTCACCAAGTCAACTCTTTAGGACCGTTCATCAAGTCACCTCGCCAAGTCGACCCTTGAAGTCCATTCATCAAGTCACCCCACCAAGTACTCCCACCAAGTTGACTCTTTAAGTCAGTTCACGAAGTCACCCAACCAGGTCGGCCCACCAAGGACTCTCACCAAGTCGACTCTCTAAGTCTGTTCATCAGGTCACCCCACCGAGTACTCTCACCAAGTAAACTCTTTAGGTCCATTCATCAAGTCACCCCGTGAAGTCGACCCTCTAAGTTCGTTCATCGAGTCACCCGACCAAGTCGACTGTTTAAGTCCTTTCATGAAGTCACCCCGCCAAGCCGACTCTTTAAGTCCGTTCATCAAGTCACCAGAACAACTACTCTCACCAAGTCGACTCTATAAGTCCGTTCATCAAGTCGGCACACCAAGTACTCCCGCCAAGTTGACTCTTTAAGTTCGTTCATCTGTTCACCCCGCCAAGTACTCTCACCAAGTCAACTCTTTAGGTTCGTTCATCAAGTCACCCCGCCAAGTCGACCCTTTAAGTCCGTTCATCAAGTCGCCCAGTCGAGTTGCTTCTCTAAGCCCACTCACCATGTCAGCTCACCAAGTCGGTTGTTCAAGTACGTTGCCAAGTCAACTCTTTAAGTTCGCTCGCCAGGTCAGCCCGCCCAAGTCGCCTCTTTAAGTTCATTCGCCAGGTCGGCCCGCCCAAGTCGCATCAGCGGGCTAACTCGTCGAGTCACCTCACGAAGTTGACTCTTTAAGTGCGCTAACCAAGTTAGCTCACCAAGTTGACTCACCATCTCACCTCGATAAGTTGGCTTGCCGAGTTACCCCGCCAAGTCGTCACCTCTTTAAGCCCGCTCACCGTGTCAGCTCGTCAGGTCGGCTCACCAAGTCGACTAATCAAGTAGGCCCACCAAGTCGCCTCAAGGATAGCTCCTCACCATGAGTCACCTCACCATGTTGACTCAATGAGTCACCTCACCATGTTGACTCTTTGAGCCCGCTCACCGGGTCGCCTCACCAAGTCGACTCGAGTACGTTGCCAAGTCGACTCTTTAAGTTTGCTCGCCGGGTCGACTCGCCAACTCAGCTCACCATGTCATCTCAACGAACCAACTCGCCGAGTCGCCTCACCACTTCGGCTCTCTAATACCACTCACCAAGTCGCCCCACCAACTCGCCCCATTAGGCCCACTCTCACCAAGTGGACTCTTTAAGTCTGCTCATAAAGTCGAGCCACCAAGTACTCTCACCAAGTCGACTCTTTAAGTCCTTTCATCGAGTCACCCCACCAAGTACTCTCACCAAGTCAACTCTTTAGGTCCGGTCATCAAGTCACCCCGCAAAGTCGACCCTCTAAGTTCGTTCATCGAGTCACCCGACCAAGTCGACTGTTTAAGTCCTTTCATCAAGTCACCCCGCCAAGCCGACTCTTTAAGTCCGTTCATCAAGTCACCACAACAACTACTCTCACCAAGTCGACTCTATAAGTCCGTTCATCAAGTCGGCCCACCAAGTACTCCCACCAAGTTGACTCTTTAAGTCCGTTCATTAGTTCACCCCGCCAAGTACTCTCAGCAAGTCAACTCTTTAGGTCTGTTCATCAAGTCACCCCGCCAGGTCGACCCTTTAAGTCCGTTCATCAAGTCGCCCCGCTGAGTTGCTTCTCTAAGCCCACTCACCATCTCAGCTCACCAAGTCAGTTGTTCAAGTACGTTGCCAAGTCAACTCTTTAAGTTCGCTCGCCAGGTCAGCCTGCCCAAGTCGCCTCTTTAAGTTCGTTCGCCAGGTCGGCCCGCCCAAGTCGCATTAGCGGGCTAACTCGCCGAGTCACCTCATGAAGTTGACTCTTTAAGTGTGTTCACCAAGTCAGCTCACCAAGTCGACTCACCATCTCGCCTCGATAAGTTGGCTTGCCGAGTTACCCCGCCAAGTCGTCGCCTCTTTAAGCCCGCTCACCGTGTCAGCTCGTCAGGTCGGCTCACCAAGTCGACTAATCAAGTAGGCCCACCAAGTCGCCTCAAGGATAGCTCCTCACCATGAGTCGCCTCACCATGTTGACTCAATGAGTCGCCTCACCATGTTGACTCTTTGAGCCCGCTCGCCGGGTTGCCTCACCAAGTCGACTCGAGTACGTTGCCAAGTCGACTCTTTAAGTTTTCTCGCTGGGTCGACTCGCCAAGTCAGCTCACCATGTCATCTCAATGAACCAACTCACCGAGTCGCCTCACCACATCGGCTCTCTAATACCACTCGCCAAGTCACCCCACCAACTCGCCCCGTTAGGCCCACTCTCACCAAGTGGACTTTTTAAGTCTGCTCATAAAGTCGAGCCACCAAGTACTCTCACCAAGTCGACTCTTTAAGTCCTTTCATCGAGTCACCCCACCAAGTACTCTCACCAAGTCAACTCTTTAGGTCCGTTGATAGAGTCACCCCACCAAGTCGACCCTTCAAGTGCGTTCATCAAGTCACCCTGCCAAGTCGACTCTTTAAGTTCATTCATCAAGTCACCCCGCCAGGTCAACCCACAAATTACTCTCATCAAGTCGACTCTTTAAGTTCGTTCATCAATTCACCCCGCCAGGTCGGCCCACCGAGTGGACTCTTTAAGTTTGTTCATGAAGTCACTCTGCCAAGTCGGCCCACCAGGTCGACTCTTTAAGTTCGTTCATCAAGTCACCCCGCCAGGTCAGCCCACCAACTACTCTCACCAAGTCGACTCTTTAAGTTTGCTCACCAAGTCACCCCGCCAGGTCGGCCCACCAAGTACTCTCACCAGGTCGACTCTTTAGGTTTGTTTATCAGGTCACCCCACCGAGTACTCTCACCAAGTCGACTCTTTAAGTTCGTTCATCAAGTCGCCCCGCCAGGTCGGCCCACCAAGTACTCTCACCAAGTCGACCCTTTAAGTTCGGTCATCAACTCACCCCGCTAGGTCGGCCCACCAAGTGCTCTCACAAAGTCGACTCTTTAGGTTCGTTCATCAATTCACCCCGCCAGCTCGGCCCACCAAGTTCTCTCACCAGGTCGACTCTTTAAGTTCGTTCATCAAGTCACCCCACCAGTTCGACCCACCAAGTACTCTCACAAAGTCAACTCTCTAAGTTCGTTCATCGAGTCACCCTGCCAGGTCAGCCCACCAAGTACTCTCACCAAGTCACCCTGCTAGTTCGACCCACCAAGTCGACCCTTTAAGTTCATTCATCAAGTCACTTGGCCAAGTCGGCCCACCAAGTCGACTCTTTAAGTCTGTTCATCAAGTCACGTGACCAGGTCAGCCCACCAAGTACTCTCACCAAGTCGACTCTTTAAGTTTGTTCATCAAGTCACCCGGCCAGCTCAGCCCACCAAGTACTCTCACCAAGTCGACTCTCTAAGTCCGTTCATCAAGTCACCCCGCCAGGTCGGCCCACCAAGTCGAATCTTTAAGTCCGTTCATCAAGTCACCCCACCAAGTACTCTAACCAAGTCGATTCTTCAAGTGCGTTCATCAAGTCACCCGACCAACTACTCTCACCAAGTCGACTCGAGTACGTTGCCAAGTCGACTCTTTAAGTTCGCTAGCCGGGTCGACTCGCCAAGTTAGCTCTCTAATACCACTCTCTAATACCACTTGCCAAGTCGCCCCACCAACTCGCCCCGTTAGGCCCACTCTCACCAAGTGGACTCTTTAAGTCTGCTCATAAAGTCGAGCCACCAAGTACTCTCACCAAGTCGACTCTTTAAGTCCTTTCATCGAGTCACCCCACCAAGTACTCTCACCAAGTCAACTCTTTAGGTCCGTTCATAGAGTCACCCCACCAAGTCGACCCTTCAAGTGCATTCATCAAGTCACCCCGCCAAGTCAACTCTTTAAGTTCATTCATCAAGTCACCCCGCCAGGTCAGCCCACAAATTACTCTCACCAAGTCGACTCTTTAAGTTTGTTCATCAATTCACCCCGCCAGGTCGGCCCACCGAGTGGACTCTTTAAGTTCGTTCATGAAGTCACTCTGCCAAGTCGGCCCACCAGGTCGACTCTTTAAGTCCGTTCATCATGTCGCCCCGCCAAGTCGACCCTTTAAGTCCGTTCATCAAGTCGCCTCGCCAAGTACTCTCACCAAGTCGACCCTTTAAGTCCTTTCATCAAGTCACCCCACCAAGTTGACTCTTGAAGTCTGTTCATCAAGTCAGCAGAAGAAGTAATCTAACCAAGTCAACTCTTTAAGTCCATCCATAAAGTCACCCCACCAGGTCAGCCCACCAAGTACTCCCACCAAGCCGACTCTTTATGTTCGTTCATCAATTCACCCCACCAAGTACTCTCACCAAGTTGGCTCTTTAAGTCTGCTCATGAAGTCGAGCCACCAGGTACTCTCACCAAGTCGACTCTTTGAGTCGGTTCATCAAGTCGCCCCACCAAGTACTCTAACCATGTCGATTCTTCAAGTGCGTTCATCAAGTCGCCCCACCAAGTACTCTCACCAAGTCGACTCTTTAAGTCCTTTCATCGAGTCACCCCGCCATGTACTCTCACCAAGTCAACTCTTTAGGTCCGTTCATAGAGTCACCCCACCAAGTCAACCCTTCAAGTGCGTTCATCAAGTCACCCCACCAGATCGGCCGACCAAGTCGAATGTCTAAGTCCGTTCATCAAGTCACCATCCGGATCTGGCTGAGCCGTTCTGGTCGAGCCATGCTAGCCGAGCCGATCTGGGCGAGCCATTCTGGCCGACCTGATTTGGCCGAGCCGTTCGGGGCAAGCCATGCTGGCCGAGCCGATTTGGGCAAGCCGATCTGGGTGACCCATTCTGGCCGAGCTGATCTGGGCGACCCGTTCTGGCCGAGCCATGCTGGCCGAGCCGTTCTGGCCGGGCCATGCTGGCCAAGCTGATCTGGGCGAGCCGTTCTGGCCGAGCCATACTGGTCGACCCGATCTGGGCGAGCCATGCTGGCCGAGCTGATCTGGGCAAGCCGTTCTTGCCGAGCTATGCTGGCCGAGCCGTTCTGGCCGAGCCATGCTGGCTGACCTGATCTGGGCGAGCCGTTCTGGCCGAGCCGATCTGGCCGAGCTCCAAAAATGGTGTCGTGGATGGCTGTTTGGTCGCCTCTGTGCCAACTCGATCGGCACAACATTGGGAATGGTTCGATAGCGGTTGTCGTTCCAATGTGTCATCGGGATGTCTTGGAACGCGGCCTTTCAAGGGTGAGCTCGCGTTTAGCACTTGGATTGTGCGTCGTCACAAGTGAATGGGGAGATCTCTTTGTGAACAGCGGCATGGCGATTGCAAGAGAAAATTGACTTAGTAGTCGGAGCATTGGCCTCGGGCCATTGTGACGGCATTGCAATTTCTCTATAATTGCAACCTATGTTTGCGCAGTAGAAGAGTTTGCATGTAAGATTGGGCTTTGTTCTTGACGGTTTGAAGTACTCTCACCGAGTCACCAAGTCACCATGCTGGCCGACCCGATCTGGCCGAGCTATCTGGGCGAGCCATGCTGGCTGAGCCAAGCTGGCCAAGCCGATCTGGGCGAGCCATGCTGGCCGACCCGATCTGGGCGAGCCATTCTTGCCGACCCGATCTGGCCGAGCTCCAAAAACGGTGTCGTGGATGGCTATTTGGTCACATTTTTCATTGAATTGGATTTTTAAGGGAGTTGTCCGTGCTATCGCAAATTTCTAATGTAGAGCGAGGCTCACACTAATAGCTTATATAGGAGAGGTTGTTGCCGCGAGCCTCTCCCATGTCCCTTTCATTGATTCAACATTGGTGTCTAGGCGGATTGGATTGTTGGGTTTTCAAACGGTGTATGTTGATGTTGAATCAATGAAAGGGGCATGAAGCGATCTCAGTGCTTTTCCTCGGCTCTCCTTTAGATCATGTTTTCCGATGACTCAATTTTGGAAAAGGTGAGGCAGCGGTTGCCGATCCATGGCATGTGTTTTTGGTGATTTTAAAACTTGATCTAAACGTGAGCCCTTGTCTAGCACTCCGGCGTTGCTTGGTATAATGGCAATTTGCTATGGGTGCTCGGCGCTCTAGCAATTTGTCATGGTGTACTTTTCGTGGCTACATGGGAGCTTTAATATCGAAAGCTCTTGGCAAAAAATGGTGGCCGAGCCATGCTGGCCAACCCGATCTGGCTTAGCCATTTTCGTCGACCCGATCTGGCTCTTCTTTCTCACTCCATCGGCACAAATTCAGGAGTTGTTTGACAGCGATTGTCATTCCAATGTGTCATTGCGGTGATCTAGAGAGTGATGCTAATGGCGGGAGCTTGCGTCTAGCATTTGGGGATGTTTGTGCAAGCGAGCAGGGGAGCTTCTCTTATCGAAACCTCTCCGTGGCCTTTGAATATAGACCCAGTGCCGACGATATCGATGGATACGAGCCTTGGATTCTAAAATTGTTCAGCTAACTTTGGTTTTTGTGAGAGATGGTTACGAAAGCCCTTCCCGATCGATACGCTGGAGTTCCCTAAGATCGCCTCTGTGCCAACTCGATCGGCACAACATTGGGAATGGTTCGACAGTGGTTGTCATTCCAATGTGTCATCGAGATGTCTTGGAACGCGGCCTTTCAAGGGTGAGCTCGCGTCTAGCACTTGGATTGTGCGTCGTCACAAGTGATTAGGGAGATCTCTCTATGAACGGCGGCATGGTGATTGCAAGAGAAAATTGAAATGTAGTCGGAGCATTGGCCTCGGGCCATTGTGACGGCCTTTCAATTTCTCTATAATTGCAACCTATGTTTGCGCAGTAGCAGAGTTTGCACGTTAGATTGGCCTTTGTTCTTGATAGTTCGAAGTACTCTCACCAAGTCAGCAAGTCGCCATGCTGGCCAAGCCGATCTGGGCGAGCCATGCTGGCTGAGCCGATCTGGGCGAGCTCCAAAAATGGTGTCGTGGATGGCTGTTTGGTCACATTTTTCATTGAATTGGATTTTTAAGGGAGTTGTCCGCGCTATCGCAGATTTCTAATGCAGAGCGAGCCTCGCACTAATAGCTTATATAGGAGAGGTTGTTGCCGCGAGCCTCTCCCATGCCCCTTTCATTGATTCAACATTGGTGTCTAGGCGGATCGGATTGTTGGGTTTTCAAACAGTGTATGTTGATGTTGAATGAATGAAAGGGGCATGAAGCGATCTCAGTGCTTTTCCTCGGCTCTCCTTTAGATCATGTTTTCCGATGACTCAATTTTGGAAAAGGTGAGGCAGCGGTTGCCGATCCATGGCGTGTGTTTTTGGTGGTTTTAAAACTTGATCTAAACGTGAGCCCTTGTCTAGCACTCTGGTGTTGCTTGGTATAATGGCAATTTGCAATGGGTGCTCGGCGCTCTAGAAATTTGTCATGGTGTACTTATCGCGGCTACATGGGAGCTTTAATATCAAAAGCTCTCGGTGAAAAATGGTGGCCGAGCCATGCTGGTAGACCCGATCTGGCTTAGCCATTTTCGTCGACCCGATCTGGCTCTCGTTTCTCACTCCATCGGCCCAAATTCGGGAGTTGTTCGATAGCGGTTGTCATTCCAATGTGTCATTGCGGTGATCTAGAGAGCGATGCTAAGTGCGAGAGATTGCATCTAGCATTTGGGGATGTTTGTGCAAGCGAGCAGGGGAGCTTCTCTTATTGGAACCTCTCCGTGGCCTTTGAATATAGACCCAGTGCCGACGATATCGATGGATACGAGCCTTGGATTCTAAAATTGTTTAGCTAACATTGGTTTTTGTGAGAGATGGGTACGAAAGCACTTCTCGATCGATACGTGGGAGGTCCCTAAGATCGCCTCTGTGCCAACTCGATCGGCACAACATTGGGAACGGTTTGACAGCAGTTGTCGTTCCAATGTGTCATCGGGATGTCTTGGAACGCGACCTTTCAAGGGCGAGCTCGCGTCTAGCACTTGGATTGTACGTCGTCACAAGTGAATGGGGAGATCTCTCTGTGAACGGCGGCATGGCGATTGCAAGAGAAAATTGACTTAGTAGTCGGAGCATTGGCCTCGGGCCATTGTGACGGCCTTGCAATTTCTATATAATTGCAAGCTATGTTTGCGCAGTAGCAGAGTTTGCATGTTAGATTGGCCTTTGTTCTTGACAGTTCGAAGTACTCTCACCGAGTCAGCAAGTCACCATGCTGGCCGAGCCGATCTGGGCGAGCCATTCTGGGTGAGCCGATCTGGGCGAGCTCCAAAAACGGTGTCGTGGATGGCTGTTTGGTCACATTTTTCATTGAATTTTATTTTTAAGGTTTTTGTCTGCGCTATCGCAGATTTCTAATGCAGAGCGAGCCTCGCACTAATAGCTTATATAGGAGAGGTTGTTGCCGCGAGCCTCTCCCATGCCCCTTTCATTGATTCAACATTGGTGTCTAGGCGGATCGGATTGTTGGGTTTTCAAATGGTGTATGCTGATGTTGAATGAATGAAAGGGGCATGAAGCGATCTCAGTGCTTTTCCTTGGCTCTCCTTTAGATCATGTTTTTCGATGACTCAATTTTGGAAAAGGTGAGGCAGCGGTTGCCGATCCATGGCGTGTCTTTTTGGTGATTTTAAAACTTGATCTAAATGTTAGCCCTTGTCTAGCACTTCGGCGTTGCTTGGTATAATGGCAATTTGCTATGGGTGCTCGGCGCTCTAGCAATTTTGTCATGGTGTACTTATCGCTGCTACATGGGAGCTTTAATATCGAAAGCTCTCGATGAAAAATGGTGGCTGAGCCATGCTGGCCGACCTGATCTGGCTTAGCCATTTTCGTCGACCCGATCTGGCTCTTCTTTCTCACTCCATCGGCACAAATTTGGGAGTTGTTCGACAGCGGTTATCATTCCAATGTGTCATTGCAGTGTTCTGGAGAGCGATGCTAAGGGCGGGAGCTGGCATCTAGCATTTGGGGATGTTTGTGCAATAGAGCAGGGGAGCTTCTCTTATCGGAACCTCTCCGTGGCCTTTGAATATAGACCCAGTGCCGACGATATCGGTGGATACGAGCCTTGGATTCTAAAATTGTTTAGCTAACATTGGTTTTTGTGAGAGATGGGTATGAAAGCACTTCCCGATCGATTTGTGGGAGCTCCCTAAGATCGCCTCTGTGCCAACTCGATCGGTACAACATTGGGAATGGTTCGATAGTGGTTGTTGTTCCAATGTGTCAAGAGAAAATTGACTTAGTAGTCGGAGCATTGGCCTCAGGCCATTGTGACGGCCTTGCAATTTCTCTGTAATTGCAACCTATGTTTGCGCAGTAGCAGAGTTTGCATGTAAGATTGGCCTTTGTTCTTGACAGTTCCAGGAGATGACCTCCGAAACTTTTGGATTGGGCCCCTTCAAGGTGAAATTCATCCAGTTGATCGGATGAGCTCGATGACCATTTCACTCCCTTGGCTCCATGAATTCAAATCCCATCCAGCTGTCGTGAAGCCATCCCGATTTTGCTATGCGAGGGCTCTCTCCCCAGAGTCGTTCTCTTTGCAACAACTTCTTTGGCAAAAAAATTTTGGAATGGTTTGGCAGCAGTTGTCGTTCCAATGGTGCCGTTGTGGTGGTTGCCTGGGCAGCGATCTGAAGGGCGAGCCGTCGTCTAGCAGTTGGGCTGCGCATCACGGGTGACAGGGGAGCCTTTGTAATCGGAAGCTCCCCGTGACCATTCGATGAGAAGAGCCATTGCTTGTGTGAGCAAGGACGAATGCAGCCTCAGATTCCAAAGGAAATCAATGACATCGGATCTATATATAAGAGCGGAATGAAGCAGCATCCCATTTGCCATGCGCAGCTCCCCAAAGTTGCTCGTCTTTCTCACTCCATCGGCACAAATTTGGGAGTTGTTCGATTGATGTTGTCGTTCCAATGTGTCATTGCAGCGATCTGGAGAGCGATGCTAAGGGCGGGAGCTTGTGTCTAGCTTTTGGGATGTTTGTGCGAGCGAGCAGGGGAGCTTCTCTTATCGGAACCTCTCCGTGGCCTTTGAATATATAGACCCAGTGCCGACGATATCGATGGATACGAGCCTTGGATTCTAAATTTGTTGACAGCTAAGATTGGTTTTTGTGAGAGATGGGTACGAAAGCACATCCCGATTGCTACGCGGGAGCTCCCTAAGGTCGCCTCTGTGCCAACTCGATCGGCACAACATTGGGAATGGTTCGATAGCGGTTGTCATTCCAATGTGTCATCGGGGGATGTCTCGGAAAGTGGCCTGGCCTTTCAAGGGCGAGCTCGCGTCTATCACTTGGATTGTGCATCGCATCGCAAGTGAATGGGGAGATCTCTCTGTGAACGGCGACATGGTGATTGCAAGAGAAAATTGACTTAGTCGGAGCATTGGCCTCGGGCCACTGTGATGGCCTGGCAATTTCTCTTTAATTGCAACCTATGTTTGCGCAGTAGCAGAGTTTGCAAGTAAGACGGTCCTTGTTCTTGAGAGTTCCAGGAGATGACCTCCGGAACTTTTGGATTGGGCCCCTTCAAGGTGAAATTCATCCAGTTGATCGGATGAGCTCAATGACCATTTCAGTCCCTTGGCTCCATGAACTCACATCTCCTAACCGATGACAATCTTTTGCTCGTTAGACGACCTCATCATAAATTGGGTCGTGGATGGCTGTTTGGTCAGAATTTTCAATGATTTGGATTTTTATGGCGGATGTCGGCGTGTTCGCTAATCTCTAATGCAGAGCGAGCCTCGCACTAATAGCTTATATAGGAGAGGTTGTTGCCGCTAACCTCTCCCGTGCCCCTCTCATTGATTCAACGGCGGTGTCAAGGCGGATGGAAATGTCAAATTTTGAAACGGTGGACACCAACGTTGAATCAATTGGAGGGGCATGAAGCCCACCCTCGAGGTGCTATTCCTCGACTCTCCTTTAGATCATGTTTTCTTGTCACTCAGCTGGCGCAATTTTGGAAAGCAGTTGGGCTGTGCATCATGAGTGACAAGGGAGCCTTTGTGATCAGAAGCTCCCCGTGGCCATTCGATGAGAAGAGCCATTGCTGGTGTGAGCAAGGACGAATGCAGCCTCGAATTCCAAACGAAATCAATGACATCGGATCTATATATAAGAGCGGAATGAAGTAGCAGCCCATTTGCGATGCGTGGCTCCCCAAAGTTGCTATTCTTTCTCACTCCATCGGGGCACAAATGCGGGATTTGTTCGATAGCGGTCGTCGTTCCAATGGTGTCATTGCGGCGAAATTTTTTCACAGCTAAGATTGGTTTTTGTGAGAGATGGGTATGAAAGCACATCTCGATTGCTACGCGGGAGCTCCCTAAGGTCGCCTTTGTGCCAACTCGATCGGCACAACATTGGGAATGGTTCGACAGCGGTTGTCGTTCCAATTTTTCATCGGGGGATGGTCTTGGAAAGTGGTCTTTCTTTCAAGGGTGAGCTCGCGTCTAGCACTTGGGTTGTTCGTCGCGTCACAAGTGAATGGGGGATGTCTTGGAAAGTGGTCTTTCTTTCAAGGGCGAGCTCGCGTCTAGCACTTGGATTGTGCGTCACGTCACAAGTGATTGGGGAGATCTCTCTGTGAACGACGGCATGGTGATTGCAAGAGAAAATTGACTTAGTCGGAGCCATTGGCCTCGGGCCATTGTGACGGCCTCGCAATTTCTCTTTAATTGCAACCTATGTTTGCGCAGTAGCAGAGTTTGCATGTAAGATGGGCCTTGTTCTCGAGAGTTCTAGGAGATGACCTCTGGAACTTTTGGATTGGGCCCCTTCAAGGTGAAATTCATCCAGTTGATCGGATGAGCTCGATGACCATTTCAGTCCCTCGGCTCCATGAACTCACATCTCCTAACCGATGACAATCTTTTGCTCCTCTACCGACCTCATAAAAAATTGGGTCATGAATGGCTGTTTGGTAGGAATTTTAAAGGATTTGGATTTTTAAGGCGGATGTCGGTGTGTTCGCTAATTTCTAATGCAGAGCGAGCCTCGCACTAATAGCTTATATAGGAGAGGTGGTTTCCGCGAGCCTCTCCCGTGCCCCTCTCATTGATTCAACGCCGGTGTCAAGGCGGATGGATATGTCAGATTTAGAAATGGTGGACGCCGACGTTGAATCAATTAGAGGGGCATGAAGGCCACCCTGGATGTGCTATTCCTCGACTCTCCTTTAGATCATGTTTTCTTCTCACTCAGCTGGCGCAATTTTGGAAAAAGGTTTGGCAGCGGTTGCCATCCCTCACCGCGTCTACTTGGTGATTTTAAAACTCAATCTAAAATGGGAGCCCTCGCCTAGCACCTCCGTCCAGTGTTTCTCGGGTATTGCATAAAATTATGCCAATGGAACGAATCCCCCAACGAATGCCTATGCTTGGACCCTCTCTTAGATCACCTTCTTCGATCACTCGACCGACGCAACTACGAAAGAGACTTGGCAGCAGTTGCCATTCTACAGCGCGTCTGTTCAGTGATTTCGAAGTTGATCTAATGGCGAGCCCTTGTCTCTAGCAATGAGGTGGGTGCTTGGCGCTCTAGCAAAATTTTTTGCGTGCCTATCGCGGCTACAATGTGAGAGGTGGTTGCTGCGAGCCTCTCCCGTGCCCCCCTCATTGATTCAACGCCGCTATCAGGGCGGATGGATATGTCAGATTTTGAAACGGTGGACACCAACGTTGAATCAATTAGAGGGGCATGAAGACCACCCTCGAGGGTGCTATTCCTGGACTCTTCTTTAGATCACGTTTTCTTGTCACTCAGCTGGCGCAATTTCGGAAACAGGTTTAGCAGCGCTTGCCAGCCCTCACCGCGTCTACTCGGTGATTTTAAAATTTGATCTAAAATGGGAGCCCTCGTCTAGCACCTTCGTCCGGTGTTGCTCGGGTATTGCATAAATTTATGCCATCGGCGCGAATCCCCCAATGAATGCCTCCACTTGGACCCTCTCTTAGATCACCTTCTTTGATCACTCGACCGATGCAACTATGGAAGAGACTTGGTAGCGGTTGCCATTCTACACCGCATCTGTTCAGCGATTTTGAAGTTGATCTAATGGCGAGCCCTTGTCTCTAGGCATGAGGTGGGTGCTTGGTGCTCTAGCAAAATTTTTTGCGTGCCTATCGTGGCTACAAGGGCAGAGGTGGTTGCCGTGAGCCTCTCCCGTGCCCCCGTCATTGATTCAACGCCGCTGTCAGGGCAGATGGATATGTCAGATTTTGAAATGGTGGACGCCGACATTGAATCAATTAGAGGGGCATGAAGCCAACCCTCGAGGGTGCTATTCCTGGACTCTCCTTTAGATCATGTTTTCTTGTCACTCAGCTGGCACAATTTCGGAAAAAGGTTTGGCAGCGGTTGCCAGCCCTCACCGCATCTACTTGGTGATTTTAAAACTCGATCTAAAACGGGAGCCCTCGTCTAGCACCTCCGTCCGGTGTTGCTCGGGTATTGCATAAATTTATGCCATCAGCATGAATCCCCCAATGAATGCCTACACACTTGGACCCTCTCTTAGATCACCTTCTTCGATCACTCGACTGACGCAACTACGGAAGAGACTTGGTAGCGGTTGCCATTCTACAACGCGTCTGTTCAGCGATTTCGAAGTTGATCTAATGGCGAGCCCTTGTCTCTAGCCATGAGGTGGGTGCTTGGCACTCTAGAAAAAATTTTTGCGTGCCTATCGCGGCGGCTACAAGGGGAGAGGTGGTTGCCGCGAGCCTCTCCCGTGCCCCCCTCATTGATTCAATGCCGCTGTCAGGGCGGATGGATATGTCAGATTTTGAAATGGTGGATGCCAACGTTGAATCAATTAGAGGGGCATGAAGCCCACCCTCGAGGGTGCTATTCCTGGACTCTCATTTAGATCATGTTTTCTTGTCAATCAGCTGGCGCAATTTTGGAAAAAGGTTTGGCAGCGGTTGCCAGCCCTCACCGCGCCTACCTGGTGATTTTAAAACTCGATCTAAAATGGGAGCCCTCGTCTAGCACCTCCGTTCGGTGTTGCTCGGGTATTGCAGAAATTTATGTCATCGGCGCAAATTCCCCAATGAATGCCTATGCTTGGACCCTCTCTTAGATCACCTTCTTCAATCACTCGACCGACGCAACTGCAGAAGAGACTTGGCAGCGGTTGCCATTCTACAGCGCATCTGTTCAGCAATTCCGAAGTTGATCTAATGGCGACCCCTTGTCTCTAGCCATGAGGTGGGTGCTTGGTGCTCTAGAAAAAATTTTTTGCGTGCCTATCGCGGCTACAAGGGGAGAGGTGGTTGCCGCGAGCCTCTCCCGTGCCCCCCTCATTGATTCAATGCCGGTGTCACGGTGGATGGATATGTCCGATTTTGAAACGATGGACGCCGACATTGAATTAATTAGAGGGGCATGAAGCCCACCCTCGAGGGTGCTATTCTTGGACTCTCCTTTAGATCATGTTTTCTTGTCACTCAGCTGCCGCAATTTCGAAAAAAGGTTTGGCAGTAGTTACCAGCCCTCACCGCGTCTACTTGGTGATTTTAAAACTCGATCTAAAATGGGAGCCCTCGTCTAGCACCTCCGTCCGGTGTTGCTCGGGTATTGCATAAATTTATGCCATCGGCGCGAATCTCCCATTGAATGCCTATGCTTGGACCCTCTCTTAGATCACCTTCTTTGATCACTCGACCGACGCAACTACGGAAGAGACTTGGTAGCGGTTGCCATTCTACAGCGCGTCTGTTCAGCGATTTCGAAGTTGATCTAATGGCGAGCCCTTGTCTCTAGCCATGAGGTTGGTGCTTGGTGCTCTAGAAAAAAATTTTGCGTGCCTATCGCGACTACAATGGGAGAGGTGGTTGCCGCGAGCCTCTCCCGTGCCCCCCTCATTGATTCAACGCCGCTGTCAGGGCGGATGGATATGTCAGATTTTGAAATGGTGGACGCTGACGTTGAATCAATTACAGGGACATGAAGCCCACCCTCGAGGGTGCTATTCCTTGACTCTCCTTTAGATCATGTTTTCTTGTCACTCAGCTGGCGCAATTTCAGAAAAAGGTTTGGTAGCGGTTGCCAGCCCTCACCGCGTCTATTTGGTGATTTTAAAACTCGATCTAAAATGGGAGCCCTCATCTAGCACCTCCGTCTGGTGTTGCTCGGGTGTTGCATAATTTTTTTTCTATCGGCGCGAATCCCCCAACGAATCCCTAGCCTTGGACTCTCTCTTAGATCACCTTCTTTGATCACTCGACCTATGCAATTACGGAAGAGGCTTGGCAGCGGTTGCCATTCCACAGCGCGTCTGTTCAGCGATTTCAAAGTTGATCTACTAATGGCGAGCCCTTGTCTAGCCATGAGGTGGGTGCTTGGGGCTCTAGCAATTTTTTGTGTGCCTATCGCGGCTTACAATGGGAGCTTTGATAACAAAAGTTCTCGGTGACCCTCCCCAATAGAAATCAGTGCTGGTGTTCAGGAAAGACCCGTTATTTCCAGTTTTTGGAATATTGGCACCAACATCGTTTCTATTGGGAGGGTCGTGAAGCCATCTTGATTTTGATATGCGAGGGCTCTCTCTCCCAGAGTCGTTCTCTACGCAACAACTTCTTTGGCACAAAATTTTTAGAACGGTTTGGCAGCGGTTGTCCTTCCAATGGTGTCGTTGTGGTGGTTGCCTGGGCAGCGATCTGAAGGGCGACCCATCGTCTAGCAGTTGGCCTGCGCATCACGAGTGACAAGGGAGCCTTTGTTATCAAAAGCTCCCCATGGCCATTCGATTAGAAGAGCCATTGCTTGTTTGAGCAAGGACGAATGCAGCCTCAGATTCCAAATGAAATCAACAATTTTGGATCTATATAAGAGTGGAATGAAGCAGCAGCACAGCCTGTTTGCTATGCGTGGCTCCCCAAAGTTGCTCTTCTTTCTCACTCCATTGCTACAATTTCGAGAGTTGTTTGACAGCGGTTGTCATTCCAATGTGTCATTGCGGTGATCTGGAG
>CM053789.1:683843797-683866297 GCA_028749045.1 Cupressus sempervirens | reverse complement strand
GCAGAAAAAACTTCCAAGTCCAAATTTCGAGCGGGTGGGGTTTGTAAATTTTTGTGAGGGCAGAAAAATCTTCTGACTGCAAATTCCAGGCAGGTCCCCGAGTTTTGTAATTCTCGCGAGGGCAGACGACTCATGTATGTGATCCAAAACCGGTCAACTTATTTTTTTGGTTAACGCCCAAAGTTTTGAACTCAAATCGAGTTGGCTACCCAGACTCGAATCACCTCCAAATTTTTTGCACAACCCATGTCACCCTGCTCGACTTGATTCTAAGTGCCCCGAGTCATGTACGTGGTCCAAAAGAGGTCAACCTTTTTTTTTTTGGGGTTAATGCCCAAAGTTTTCAACTCGAACCGTGTCGGCAACCCCGACACGAATCGCGTCGAGCCTTAACCGCCTCCAATTTTTTTGCATGACTCATGTCACCATGCTTGACATGATTCTAAGTGCACCGAGTCATGTGCGTGATCCAAAGGCGATCAACTCTTTTTTTCGGTTAACGCCCAAAGTTTTCAACCCAAATTGTGTCGGCGACCCCGACTCGTATCGCCTCGAGCCTTAACCGCCTCCAGTTTTTTCACAGTACTCATGTCACCATGCTCAACTTGGTGCCCTGAGTCATGTACATGATCCAAAAGCGGTTAACTTCTTCCTTCTTTGGTTAACACCCAAAGATTTCAACCTGAATCGTGTCAGCAACCCCAACTCAAATCGCCTCGAGCCTTAATCGCCTGCAATTTTTTTGAACCACTCATGTCACCGTGCTTGACTTGATTCTATGTGCCCCAAGTCATGTACGTGATCCAAAAGTGATTAACTCTTTTTCTGGCTAACGGCCAAAGTTTTCGAATCGACTCAGCTACCCCGACTCAAATTGCCTCGAGCCTTAATCGCCTCCATTTTTTTTTCGCTCAACTCATGTAATCGCACTCGCCTTGATTCTGAGTGGCCCGAGTCACTTACGTGATCCAAAACCGGGTAACTTTTTCTTTTTTCTTTTTTTTGTCAAGTCCCAAAGTTTTGAACTCGAATAGAGTCGGATGCCTTGACTCGAGTCATCTCCAAATTTTTTGCACAACTCATGTCACCATGCTCGACTTGATTCTAAGTGCCCCGAGCCGTGTACATGATCCAAAAGCGGTTAACTTTTTCTTTTTGGTTAACGCCCAAATTTTTCAACCCGACCCGCCTCAGCAACCTTGACTCGAAGCGCCTCAAGCCTTAATGGCCTACAATGTTTTTGCACAACTCATGCCACCATCAACTTTTCGCTCGAATCATGTCACCCAGGGCACCTCGATGCTACGTGACCCGAGCCCTGTGCGCGATCCAAAACCGGGTAACGTTTTTTTTTGAACTCCCAAAATTTCATTCTTTTTTGCCTTACGAGGCCTATCATGATCTCTTTTTATAAAGAAAATTCGCAAATCGGATCATTTCGGCTACCCTACCTTGAATCCAGCTAGCTAGGCGTAACGCCTCGAGTCGGCTCGGCAATACGTGAACTGAAACTTGTGCGTGATCCAAAAGAGGGTAACTTGTTTTTTTTTTTTTTGTTGTAATGACCAAAATTTAGCGCTTTTCGCTGTACAGGGCCTCTCATGATTTTTTTTGTTTTTTTTTGTTTTTTTTTTCCCCTCGTCGACCCACTCTGGCGACCCAGTCGGGTCGCCCGAGGCTAGGGCGACGGAGATGGGTTGACCTAGTCGGGTGACCCAAGTTGGGTCGACCCAGGCGTGTGATCCTGGCTGGGGACAGCAAGTCGATTCTATAACTTTCCTTGCCAATTTTGCTAGCCAGGTCGGCTCACCAAGTCATCTAACCATGTGGTCTTTGCCAAATCAAGAATTGACTCTTTAAGTCCACTCACAGCTCGTCAAGCCGGCTCACCAAGATGACTTACCGTCTCGCCTCACCAGGTTGCCCCACCAGGGCGCCTCTTCTTTAAGACCGCTCACCATGTCGGCTCCCCAAGTCACCTCACTGAGTCGACTATTCAGGTTGCCTCACCAAGTCGACCCCTTAAGTTCGCTCACCAAGTCAGCTCCCTAAGTCAGCTCACCAAGTCAAATCACCTAGTCATTTTACCACCTTGCCCCAGCAGGTGTGCTCGCCAAGTCGCCCCGTCGAGTTGCTTCTCTAAGCCCACTCACCATGTCAGCTCACCAAGTTGATTGTTCAAGTATGTTGCCAAGTCACCTCTTTAAGTTTGCTCACCAGGTCAGCCCGCCCAAGTCACCTCTTTAAGTTCGTTCGCCAGGTCGACCCGCCCAAGTCGCATCAGCGGGCTAACTCGCCGAGTCACCTCATGAAGTTGACTCTTTAAGTGCACTCACCAAGTCAGCTCAGCAAGTCGACTCACCATCTCGCCTCGATAAGTTGGCTTGCCGAGTTACCCCACCAAGTCGTCACCTCTTTAAGCCCGCTCACCATGTCAGGTCAGCTCACCAAGTCGACTAATCAAGTAGGCCCACCAAGTCGCCTCAAGGATAGCTCCTCACCATGAGTCGCCTCACCATGTTGACTCTTTGAACCCGCTCGCCAGGTCGCCTCACCAAGTTGACTCGAGTACGTTGCCAAGTCAACTCTTTAAGTTCGCTCGTCGGGTCGACTCGCCAAGTCAGCTCACCATGTCATCTCAACGAACCAACTCGCCGAGTCGCCTCACCACGTCGGCTCTCTAATACCACTCGCCAAGTCGCCCCACCAACTCGCCCCGTTAGGCCCACTCTCCACATCACCCCATTAGGCCCACTCTCACCAAGTGGACTCTTTAAGTCTGCTCATAAAGTCGAGCCACCAAGTACTCTCACCAAGTCGACTCTTTAAGTCCTTTCATCGAGTCACCCCACCAAGTACTCTCACCAAGTCAACTCTTTAGGTCCGTTCATAGAGTCGCCCCACCAAGTCGACCCTTCAAGTGCGTTCATCAAGTCACCCCACCAAGTCGACTCTTTAAGTTCATTCATCAAGTCACCCTGCCAGGTCAGCCCACAAATTACTCTCACCAAGTCGACTCTTTAAGTTCATTCATCAAGTCACCCCGCCAGGTCGGCCCACCGAGTGGACTCTTTAAGTTCGTTCATGAAGTCTCTCTGCCAAGTCGGCCCACCAGGTTGACTCTTTAAGTTCGTTCATCAAGTCACTCTGCCAAGTCAGCCCACCAGGTCGACTCTTTAAGTTCGTTCATCAAGTCACTCCGCCAGGTCAGCCCACCAACTACTCTCACCAAGTCGACTCTTTAAGTTTGCTCACCAAGTCACCCCGCCAGGTCGGCCCACCAAGTACTCTCACCAGGTCGACTCTTTAGGTTTGTTCATCAGGTCACCCCACCGAGTACTCTCACCAAGTCGACTCTTTAAGTTCGTTCATCAAGTCGCCCCGCCAGGTCGGCCCACCAAGTACTCTCACCAAGTCGACCCTTTAAGTTCGATCATCAACTCACCCCGCCAGGTCGGCCCACCAAGTGCTCTCACAAAGTCGACTCTTTAGGTTCGTTCATCAATTCATCCCGCCAGCTCGGCCCACCAAGTTCTCTCACCAGGTCGACTCTTTAAGTTCTTTCATCAAGTCACCCCGCCAGTTCGACCCACCAAGTACTCTCACAAAGTCGACTCTCTAAGTTCGTTCATCGAGTCACCCTGCTAGGTCAGCCCACCAAGTACTCTCACCAAGTCACCCTGCTAGTTTGACCCACCAAGTTGACCCTTTAAGTTTGTTCATCAAGTCACCCGGCCAAGTCGGCCCACCAAGTCGACTCTTTAAGTCCGTTCATCAAGTCACGTGACCAGGTCAGCCCACCGAGTACTCTCACCAAGTCGACTCTTTAAGTTTGTTCATCAAGTCACCCGGCCAGCTCGGCCCACCAAGTACTCTCACCAAGTCGACTCTCTAAGTCCGTTCATCAAGTCACCCCGCCAGGTCGGCCCACCAAGTCGAATCTTTAAGTCCATTCATCAAGTCACCCCACCAAGTACTCTAACCAAGTCGATTCTTCAAGTGCGTTCATCAAGTCACCCGACCAACTACTCTCACCAAGTCGACTCTTTAACTATGTTCATCAAGTCACCCCACCAGGCACTCTCACCACATCAACTCTTCAGGTCCGTTCATAAAGTCACCCCACCAAGTCGACCCTTCAAGTGCATTCATCAAGTCACCCCACCAAGTACTCTCACCAATTCGACTCTTTAAGTCTTTTCATCAAGTCACCACACCAAGTACTCTCACCATTTAAACTCTTTAGGACCGTTCATCAAGTCACCTCGCCAAGTCGACCCTTGAAGTCCGTTCATCAAGTCACCCCACCAAGTACTCCCACCAAGTCGACTCTTTAAGTTAGTTCACGAAGTCACCCAACCAGGTCGGCCCACCAAGGACTCTCACCAAGTTGACTCTCTAAGTCTGTTCATCAGGTCACCCCACCGAGTACTCCCACCAAGTCAACTCTTTAGGTCCGTTCATCAAGTCACCCCGCAAAGTCGACCCTCTAAGTTCGTTCATCAAGTCACCCGACCAAGTCGACTATTTAAGTCCTTTCATCAAGTCACCCCACCAAGCCGACTCTTTAAGTCCATTCATCAAGTCACCAGAACAACTACTCTCACCAAGTTGACTCTATAAGTCCGTTCATCAAGTCAGCCCACCAAGTACTCCCACCAAGTTGACTCTTTAAGTCCGTTCATTAGTTCACCCCGCCAAGTACTCTCACCAAGTCAACTCTTTAGGTCCGTTCATCAAGTCACCCCGCCAAGTCGACCCTTTAAGTCTGTTCATCAAGTCGCCCCGCCGAGTTGCTTCTCTAAGCCCACTCACCATGTCAGCTCACCAAGTCGGTTGTTCAAGTACGTTGCCAAGTCAACTCTTTAAGTTCACTCACCAGGTCAGCCCGCCCAAGTCGCCTCTTTAAGTTTGATCGCCAGGTCGGCCCGCCCAAGTTGCATCAGCGGGCTAACTCGCCGAGTCACCTCACGAAGTTGACTCTTAAAGTGCGCTCACCAAGTCAGCTCACCAAGTCAACTCACCATCTCGCCTCGATAAGTTGGCTTGCCGAGTTACCCCGCCAAGTCGTCGCCTCTTTAAGCCCACTCGCTGTGTCAGCTCGTCAGGTCGGCTCACCAAGTTGACTAATCAAGTAGGCCCACCAAGTCGCCTCAAGGATAGCTCCTCACCATGAGTCGCCTCACCATGTTGACTCAATGAGTCGCCTCACCATGTTGACTCTTTGAGCCCGCTCGCCGGGTCGCCTCACCAAGTCGACTCGAGTACGTTGCCAAGTCGACTCTTTAAGTTCGCTCGCCGGGTCGACTCGCCAAGTCATCTCACAATGTCATCTCAACGAACCAACTCGCCGAGTCGCCTCACCACGTCGGCTCTCTAATACCACTCGCCAAGTCGCCCCACCAACTCGCCTCGTTAGGCCCACTCTCACCAAGTGGACTCTTTAAGTCTGCTCATAAAGTCGAGCCACCAAGTACTCTCACCAAGTCGACTCTTTAAGTCCTTTCATCGAGTCACCCCACCAAGTACTCTCACCAAGTCAACTCTTTAGGTCCGTTCATAGAGTCACCCCACCAAGTCGACCCTTCAAGTGCGTTCATCAAGTCACCCCGCCAAGTCGACTCTTTAAGTTCATTCATCAAGTCACCCCGCCAGGTCAGCCCACAAATTACTCTCACCAAGTCAACTCTTTAAGTTCGTTCATCAAGTCACCCCGCCAAGTCGGCCCACCGAGTGGACTCTTTAAGTTCATTCATGAAGTCACTCTACCAAGTCGGCCCACCAGGTTGACTCTTTAAGTTCGTTCATCAAGTCACCCCGCCAGGTCAGCCCACCAACTACTCTCACCAAGTTGACTCTTTAAGTTTGCTCACCAAATCACCCCGCCAGGTCGGCCCACCAAGTACTCTCACCAGGTCGACTCTTTAGGTTTGTTCATCAGGTCACCCCACCGAGTACTCTCACCAAGTCGACTCTTTAAGTTCGTTCATCAAGTCGCCCCGCCAGGTCGGCCCACCAAGTACTCTCACCAAGTCGACCCTTTAAGTTCGGTCATCAACTCACCCTGCCAGGTCGGCCCACCAAGTGCTCACACAAAGTTGACTCTTTAGGTTTGTTCATCAATTCACCCCGCCAGCTCGGCCCAGCAAGTTCTCTCACCAGGTCGACTCTTTAAGTTCATTCATCAAGTCACCCCGCCAGTTCGACCCACCAAGTACTCTCACAAAGTCGACTCTCTATGTTCGTTCATCGAGTCACCCTGCCAGGTCAGCCCACCAAGTACTCTCACCAAGTCACCCCGCTAGTTCAACCCACCAAGTCGACCCTTTAAGTTCGTTCATCAAGTCACCCGGCCAAGTTGGCCCACCAAGTCGACTCTTTAAGTCCATTCATCAAGTCACGTGACCAGGTCAGCCCACCGAGTACTCTCACCAAGTCGACTCTTTAAGTTTTTTCATCAAGTCACCCGGCCAGCTCGGCCCACCAAGTACTCTCACCAAGTCAACTCTCTAAGTCCGTTCATCAAGTCACCCCGCCAGGTCGGCCCACCAAGTCGAATCTTTAAGTCCGTTCATCAAGTCACCCCACCAAGTACTCTAACCAAGTCAATTCTTCAAGTGCGTTCATCAAGTCACCCGACCAACTACTCTCACCAAGTCGACTCTTTAACTATGTTCATCAAGTCACCCCACTAAGCACTCTCACCACGTCAACTCTTCAGGTCCGTTCATAAAGTCACCCCACCAAGTCGACCCTTCAAGTGCGTTCATCAAGTCACCCCACCAAGTACTCTCACCAATTCGACTCTTTAAGTCTTTTCATCAAGTCACCACACCAAGTACTCTCACCAAGTCAACTCTTTAGGACCGTTCATCAAGTCACCTCGCCAAGTTGACCCTTGAAGTCCGTTCATCAAGTCACCCCACCAAGTACTCCCACCAAGTCGACTCTTTAAGTAAGTTCACGAAGTCACCCAACCAGGTCGGCCCACCAAGGACTCTCACCAAGTCGACTCTCTAAGTCTGTTCATCAGGTCACCCCACCGAGTACTCTCACCAAGTCAACTCTTTAGGTCCGTTCATCAAGTCACCCCGCAAAGTCAACCCTCTAAGTTCGTTCATCGAGTCACCCGACCAAGTCGACTGTTTAAGTCCTTTCATCAAGTCACCCTGCCAAGTCGACTCTTTAAGTCTGTTCATCAAGTCACCAGAACAACTACTCTCACCAAGTCGACTCTATAAGTCCGTTCATCAAGTCGGCCCACCAAGTACTCCCACCAAGTCGACTCTTTAAATCCGTTCATCAGTTCACCCCGCCAAGTACTCTCACCAAGTCAACTCTTTAGGTCCGTTCATCAAGTCACCCCGCCAAGTCGACCCTTTAAGTTTGTTCGCCAGGTCAGCCCGCCCAAGTAGCCTCTTTAAGTTCGTTCGCCAGGTCAGTCCACAAATTACTCTCACCAAGTCGACTCTTTAAGTTCGTTCATCAATTCACCCCTCCAGGTCGGCCCACCGAGTGGACTCTTTAAGTTCGTTCATGAAGTCACTCTGCCAAGTCGGCCCACCAAGTTGACTCTTTAAGCCCGTTCATCAAGTCGCCTCGCCAAGTACTCTCACCAAGTCGACCCTTTAAGTCCTTTCATCAAGTCACCCCACCAAGTTGACTCTTGAAGTCCGTTCATCAAGTCACTAGAACATGTAATCTAACCAAGTCGACTCTTTATGTCCGTCCATAAAGTCACCCCACCAGGTCGGCCCACCAAGTACTCCCACCAAGCCGACTCTTTATGTTCGTTCATCAGTTCACCCCGCCAAGTACTCTCACCAAGTTGACTCTTTAAGTCTGCTCATGAAGTCAAGCCACCAGGTACTCTCACCAAGTCAACTCTTTGAGTCCGTTCATCAAGTCGCCCCACCAAGTACTCTAACCAAGTCGATTCTTCAAGTGCGTTCATCAAGTCGCCCCACCAAGTACTCTCACCAAGTTGACTCTTTAAGTCCTTTCATCGAGTCACCCCGCCAAGTACTCTCACCAAGTCAACTCTTTAGGTCCGTTCATAGAGTCACCCCACCAAGTTGACCCTTCAAGTGTGTTCATCAAGTCACCCTGCCAGGTCGGCCCACCAAGTCGAATCTCTAAGTCCGTTCATCAAGTCACCGTCCGGATCTGGCCGAGCTGTTCTGGCCGAGCCATGCTGGCCGAGCCGATCTGGGTGAGCCATTCTGGCCGACCCGATCTGGTCGAGCCATTCTGGGCAAGCCATGCTGGTCGAGCCGATCTGGGCGAGCTGATCTGGGCGACCCGTTCTGGCCGAGCTGATCTGGGTGACCCATTCTGGCCGAGCCATGCTGGCCGAGCTGTTCTGGCTGGACCATGCTGGCCGAGACGATCTGAGCGAACCGTTCTGGCCGAGCTGTTCTGGCCAAGCCATGCTGGCCGAGCCGATTTGGGCGAGCCATGCTGGCTGAGCCGATCTGGGCGAGCCGTTCTTGCCGAGCTATGCTGGCCGAGCCGTTCTGGCTGAGCCATGCTGGCCGAGCCGATCTGGGCAAGCTGTTCTGGCCGAGTCGATCTGGCTGAGCTCCAAAAATGGTGTCATGGATGGCTGTTTGGTCGCCTCTGTGCCAACTCGATTGGCACAACATTGGGAATGGTTCAACAGTGGTTGTCGTTCCAATGTGTCATCGGGATGTCTTGGAATGCGGCCTTTCAAGGGTGAGCTCGCATCTAGCACTTGGATTGTGCGTCGTCACAAGCGAATGGGGAGATCTCTTTGTGAACGGTGGCATGGTGATTGCAAGAGAAAATTTACTTAGTAGTCGGAGCATTGGCCTCGGTCCATTGTGACGGCCTTGCAATTTCTCTATAATTGCAACCTATGTTTGCGCAGTAGCAGAGCTTGCATGTAAGATTGGGATTTGTTCTTGACGGTTCGAAGTACTCTCACCAAGTCACCAAGTCACCATGCTGGCCGAGCCGATCTGGCCGAGCCGATCTGGGCGAGCCATGCAGGCTGAGCCAAGCTGGCCGAGCCGATCTGGGCGAGCCATGCTGGCCGACCCGATCTGGGCGAGCCATTCTTGCCGACCCGATCTGGCCGAGCTCCAAAAACGGTGTCGTGGATGGCTGTTTGGTCACATTTTTCATTGAATTGGATTTTTAAGGGAGTTGTCCGTGCTATCACAGATTTCTAATGCAGAGCGAGCCTCACACTAATAGCTTATATAGGAGAGGTTGTTGCTGCGAGCCTCTCCCATGTCCCTTTCATTGATTCAACATTGGTGTCTAGGCGGATCAGATTGTTGGGTTTTCAAACGGTGTATGTTGATGTTGAATCAATGAAAGGGGCATGAAGCGATCTCAGTGCTTTTCCTTGGCTCTCCTTTAGATCATGTTTTCCGATGACTCAATTTTGGAAAAGGTGAGGCAGCGGTTGTCGATCCATGGCGTGTGTTTTTGGTGATTTTAAAACTTGATCTAATCGTGAGCCCTTGTCTAGCACTCCTGCATTGCTTGGTATAATGGCAATTTGCTATGGGTGCTCGGCGCTCTAACAATTTGTCATGGTGTACTTGTCGCGGCTACATGGGAGCTTTAATATCGAAAGCTCTCGGCGAAAAATGGTGGCCGAGCCATGCTGGCCGACCCGATCTGGCTTAGCCATTTTCGTCGACCCGATCTGGCTCTTCTTTCTCACTCCATCGGCACAAATTTGGGAGTTGTTCGACAGCGGTTGTCGTTCCAATGTGTCATTGCGGTGATCTGGAGAGCGATGCTAACGGCGGGAGCTTGCGTCTAGCATTTGGGGATGTTTGTGCAAGTGAGCAGGGGAGCTTCTCTTATCGGAACCTCTCCGTGGCCTTTGAATATAGACCCAGTGCCGACGATATCGATGGATACGAGCCTTGGATTCTAAAATTGTTCAGCTAACATTGGTTTTTGTGAGAGATGGTTACGAAAGCACTTCCCGATTGATACGCGGGAGTTCCCTAAGATCGCCTCTGTGCCAACTCGATCGGCACAACATTGGGAATGGTTCGACAGCGGTTGTCGTTCCAATGTGTCATCAAGATGTCTTAGAACATGGCCTTTCAAGGGTGAGCTCGCGTCTAGCACTTGGATTGTGCGTCGTCACAAGTGATTGGGGAGATCTCTCTGTGAATGGCAACATGGTGATTGCAAGAGAAAATTGACTTAGTAGTCGGAGCATTGGCCTCGGGCCATTGTGACGGCCTTGCAATTTCTCTATAATTGCAACCTATGTTTGCGCAGTAGTAGAGTTTGCACGTTAGATTGGCCTTTGTTCTTGACAGTTCGAAGTAGTCTCACCAAGTCAGCAAGTCGCCATGCTGGCCGAGCCGATCTGGGCGAGCCATGTTGGCCGAGCCGATCTAGGCGAGCTCCAAAAATGGTGTCGTGGATGGCTATTTGGTCACATTTTTCATTGAATTGGATTTTTAAGGGAGTTGTCCGCACTATCGCAGATTTCTAATGCAGAGTGAGCCTCGCATTAATAGCTTATATAGGAGAGGTTGTTGCCGCGAGCCTCTCCCATGCCCCTTTCATTGATTCAATATTGGTGTCTAGGCGGATCGGATTGTTGGGTTTTCAAACGGTGTATGCTGATGTTGAATGAATGAAAGGGGCATGAAGCGATCTCAGTGCTTTTCCTCGGCTCTCCTTTAGATCATGTTTTTCGATGACTCAATTTTGGAAAAGGTGAGGCAGCGGTTGCCGATCCATGGCGTGTGTTTTTGGTGGTTTTAAAACTTGATCTAAACGTGAGCCCTTGTCTAGCACTCCGGCGTTGCTTGGTATAATGGCAATTTGCTATGGGTGCTCGGCGCTCTAGCAATTTGTCATGGTGTACTTATCGCGGCTACATGGGAGCTTTAATATCGAAAGCTCTCGGCAAAAAATGGTGGCCGAGCCATGCTGGCGGACCCAATCTGGCTTAGCCATTTTCGTCGACCCGATCTGGCTCTCGTTTCTCACTCCATCGGCACAAATTCGGGAGTTGTTCGACAGCGGTTGTCGTTCCAATGTGTCATTGTGGTGATCTGGAGAGTGATGCTAAGTGCGGGAGCTTGCGTCTAGCATTTGGGGATGTTTGTGCAAGCGAGCAGGGGAGCTTCTCTTATCGGAACCTCTCCGTTGCCTTTGAATATAGACCCAGTGCCCACGATATCGATGGATACGAGCCTTTGATTATAAAATTATTCAGCTAACATTGGTTTTTGTGAGAGATGGGTACGAAAGCACTTCCCGATCGATATGCGGGAGTTCGCTAAGATCGCCTCTGTGCCAACTCGATCGGCACAACATTGGGAATGGTTCGACAGCGGGTGTCGTTCCAATGTGTCATCGGGATATCTTGGAACGCGGCCTTTCAAGGGCGAGCTCGCGTCTAGCACTTGGATTGTGTGCGTCATCACAAGTGAATGGGGAGATCTCTCTGTGAATGGCGGCATGGCGATTGCAAGAGAAAATTGACTTAGTAGTCAGAGCATTAGCCTCGAGCCATTGTGACGGCCTTGCAATTTCTCTATAATTGCAAGCTATGTTTGCACAGTAGCAGAGTTTGCATGTTAGATAGGCCTTTGTTCTTGACAGTTTGAAGTACTCTCACCGAGTCAGCAAGTCACCATGCTGGCCGAGCCGATCTGGGCGAGCCATTCTGGCCGAGCCGATCTGGGCGAGCTCCAAAAACGGTGTCGTGGATGGCTGTTTGGTCACATTTTTCATTGAATTGGATTTTTAAGGTTTTTGTCCGCGCTATTGTAGATTTCTAATGCAGAGCGAGCCTCGCACTAATAGCTTATATAGGAGAGGTTGTTGCCGCGAGCCTCTCCCATGCCCCTTTCATTGATTCAACATTGGTGTCTAGGCGGATCGAATTGTTGGGTTTTCAAATGGTGTATGCTGATGTTGAATCAATGAAAGGGGCATGAAGCGATCTCAGTGCTTTTCCTCGGCTCTCCTTTAGATCATGTTTTCCGATGACTCAATTTTGGAAAAGGTGAGGCAGCGGTTGCCGATCCATGGCGTGTCTTTTTGGTGATTTTAAAACATGATCTAAACGTGAGCCCTTGTCTAGCACTCCGGCATTGCTTGGTATAATGGCAATTTGCTATGGGTGCTCGGCGCTCTAGCAATTTTTTCATGGTGTACTTATCACTGCTACATGGGAGCTTTAATATTGAAAGCTCTCGGCGAAAAATGGTGGTCGAGCCATGCTGGCCGACCCGATCTGGCTTAGCTGTTTTCGTCGACCCGATCCGGCTCTTCTTTCTCACTCCATCGACACAAATTCGGGAGTTGTTCGACAGCGGTTGTCATTCCAATGTGTCATTGTGGTGATCTAGAGAGCGATGCTAAGGGCGGGAGCTTGCGTCTAGCATTTGGGGATGTTTGTACAAGAGAGCAGGGGAGCTTCTCTTATCAAAACCTCTCCGTGGCCTTTGAATATAGACCCAGTGCCGACGATATCGGTGGATACGAGCCTTGGATTCTAAAATTGTTCAGCTAACATTGGTTTTTATGAGAGATGGGTATGAAAGCACTTCCCGATCGATTCGCGGGAGCTCCCTAAGATCGCCTCTGTGCCAACTCGATCGGCACAACATTGGGAGTGGTTCGACAGCAGTTGTCATTCCAATGTGTCATCAGGATGTCTTGGAACGCGGCCTTTCAAGGGCGAGATCGCGTCTAGCACTTGGATTGTGTGTCATCACAAGTGAATGGGGAGATCTCTTTGTGAACGGCGGCATGGTGATTGCAAGAGAAAATTGACTTAGTAGTCGGAGCATTGGCCTCGGGCCATTGTGATGGCCTTGCAATTTCTCTGTAATTGCAACCTATGTTTGCGCAGTAGCAGAGTTTGCATGTAAGATTGGCCTTCGTTCTTGACAGTTCCAGGAGATGACCTCCAGAACTTTTGGATTGGGCCCCTTCAAGGTGAAATTCATCCAGTTGATTAGATGAGCTCGATGACCATTTCACTCCCTTGGCTCCATGAATTCAAATCCCATCCAGCTACCGTGAAGCCATCCTGATTTTGCTATGCGAGGGCTCTCTCCCCAGAGTCATTCTCTTTGCAACAACTTCTTTGGCAAAAAAATTTCGGAATGGTTCGGCAGCGGTTGTCGTTCCAATGGTGCCGTTGTGGTGGTTGCCTGGGCAGCGATCTGAAGGGCGAGCCGTCATCTAGCAGTTGGGCTGCGCATCACGGGTGACAAGGGAGCCTTCGTAATCGGAAGCTCCCCGTGACCATTCGATGAGAAGAGCCATTGCTTGTGTGAGCAAGGACGAATGCAGCCTCGGATTCCAAAGGAAATCAACGACATCGGATCTATATATAAGAGTGGAATGAAGCAGCAGCCCGTTTCCCATGCGCGAAACCTCTCTATGGCCTTTGAATATATAGACCCAGTGCTGACGATATCGATTGATACGAGCCTTGGATTCTAAATTTGTTGACAGATAGGATTGGTTTTTGTGAGAGATGGGTACGAAAGCACATCCTGATTGCTACGCGGGAGCTCCCTAAGGTCGCCTCTGTGCCAACTCGATCGGCACAACATTGGGAATGGTTCGATAGCGGTTGTCGTTCCAATGTGTCATCGGGGGATGTCTCGAAAAATGGCCTGGCCTTTCAAGGGCGAGCTCACGTCTATCACTTGGATTGTTCGTCGCGTCGCAAGTGAATGGTTAGATCTCTCTGTGAACGGCAGCATGGTGATTGCAAGAGAAAATTGACTTAGTCGGAGCATTGGCCTCGGGCCACTATGATGGCCTGGCAATTTCTCTTTAATTGAAACCTATGTTTGCACAGTAGCAGAGTTTGCAAGTAAGACGGTCCTTGTTCTTGAGAGTTCCAGGAGATGACCTCCGGAACTTTTGGATTGGGCCCCTTCAAGGTGAAATTCATTGAGTTGATCAGATGAGCTCGATGACCATTTCAGTCCCTTGGCTCCATGAACTCACATCTCCTAACCGATGACAATCTTTTGCTCCTTAGATGACCTCATAATAAATTGGGTCGTGGATGGCCGTTTGGTCAGAATTTTTAATGATTTGGATTTTTATGGCGGATGTCGGCGTGTTCACTAATCTCTAATGCAGAGTGAGCCTCACACTAATAGCTTATATAGGAGAGGTTGTTGCCACGAGCCTCTCCCGTGCCCCTCTCATTGATTCAACGCTGGTGTCAAGGCGGATGGATATGTCAGATTTTGAAACGGTGAACGCCGACGTTGACTCAATTAGAGGGGCATGAAGGCCACCCTGGATGTGCTATTCCTTGACTCTCCTTTAGATCATGTTTTCTTCTCACTCAGCTGGCGCAATTTCGGAAAAAGGTTTGGCAGCGGTTGCCATCCCTCACCGCGTCTACTTGGTGATTTTAAAACTCGATCTAAAACGGGAGCCCTCCCCTAGCACCTCCGTCCGGTGTTGCTCGGGTATTGCATAAAATTATGCCAACGGCGCGAATCCCCCAACGAATGCCTATGCTTGGACCCTCTCTTAGATCACCTTCTTCGATCACTCGACCGACGCAACTACGGAAGAGACTTGGCAGCGGTTGCCATTCTACAGCGCATCTGTTCAGCGATTTCAAAGTTGATCTAATGGCGAGCCCTTGTCTCTAGCCATGAGGTGGGTGCTTGGCACTCTAGCAAAATTTTTTGCGTGCCTATAGTGGCTACAATGGGAGAGGTGGTTGCCGCGAGCCTCTCCCATGCCCCCCTCATTGATTCAACATCACTGTCAGGGCGGATGGATATGTCAAATTTTGAAACGGTGGACGCCGACGTTGAATCAATTAGAGGGGCATGAAGCCCACCCTCGAGGGTGCTATTCCTGGACTCTCCTTTAGATAACATTTTCTTGTCACTCAGCTGGCGCAATTTCAGAAAAAGGTTTGGCAGCGGTTGCCAGCCCTCACCGCGTCTACTCGGTGAATTTTAAAACTCGATCTAAAACGGGAGCCCTCGTCTAGCACCTCCGTCCGGTGTTGCTCGGGCATTGCATAAATTTATGCCATCGGCGCGAATCCCCCAATGAATGCCTGCGCTTGGACCCTCTCTTAGATCACCTTCTTCGATCACTCGACCGACGCAACTATGGAAGAGACTTGGCAGCGGTTGCCATTCTACACCGCGTCTGTTCAGCGATTTCGAAGTTGATCTAATGGCGAGCCCTTGTCTCTAGGCATGAGGTGGGTGATTGGCGCTCTAGCAAAATTTTTTGCGTGCCTATTGTGGCTACAAGGGGAGAGGTGGTTGCCGCAAGCCTCTCCCGTGCCCCCCTCATTGATTCAACGCCGCTGTCAGGGCGGATGGATATGTCAGATTTTGAAATGGTGGACATCGACGTTGAATCAATTAGAGGGGCATGAAGCCCACCCTCGAGGGTGCTATTCCTGGACTCTCCTTTAGATCATGTTTTCTTGTCACTCAGCTGGCACAATTTTGGAAAAAGGTTTGGCAGCGGTTGCCAGCCCTCACCGCGTCTACTTGGTGATTTTAAAACTCGATCTAAAACGGGAGCCCTCGTCTAGCACCTCCGTATGGTGTTGCTCGGGTATTGCATAAATTTATGCCATCGGTGCGAATCCCCCAACGAATGCCTACACACTTGGACCCTCTCTTAGATCACCTTCTTCGATCACTCGACCGACGCAACTACAGAAGAGACTTGGCAGCGGTTGCCATTCTACAGCGCGTCTGTTCAGCGATTTCGAAGTTGATCTAATGGCGAGCCCTTGTCTCTAGCCATGAGGTGGGTGCTTGGCACTCTAGAAAAACTTTTTGCATGCCTATCGCGGCGGCTACAAAGGGAGAGGTGGTTGCCGCGAGCCTCTCCCGTGCCCCCCTCATTGATTCAACGCCGCTGTCAGGGCGGATGGATATGTCAGATTTTGAAACGGTGGACGCCGACGTTGAATCAATTAGAGGGGCATGAAGCCCACCCTCGAGGGTGCTATTCCTGGACTCTCCTTTAGATCATGTTTTCTTGTCACTCAGCTGGCGCAATTTCGGAAAAAGGTTTGGCAGCGGCTGCCAGCCCTCACCGCGCCTACCTGGTGATTTTAAAACTCGATCTAAAACGGGAGCCCTCGTCTAGCACCTCCGTCCGGTGTTGCTCGGGTATTGCAGAAATTTATGCCATCGGCGCAAATCCCCCAACGAATGCCTACGCTTGGACCCTCTCTTAGATCACCTTCTTCGATCACTCGACCGACGCAACTGCGGAAGAGACTTGGCAGCGGTTGCCATTCTACAGCGCGTCTGTTCAGTGATTTTGAAGCTGATCTAATGGTGAGCCCTTGTCTCTAGCCATGAGGTGGGTGCTTGGCGCTCTAGCAAAAATTTTTTGCGTGCCTATCGCGGCTACAAGGGGAGAGGTGGTTGCCGCGAGCCTCTCCCGTGCCCCCCTCATTGATTCAACACCGCTGTCAAGGCGGATGGATATGTCAGATTTTGAAACGGTGGACGCCGACGTTGAATCAATTAGAGGGGCATGAAGCCCACCCTCGAGGGTGCTATTCCTGGACTCTCCTTTAGATCATGTTTTCTTGTCACTCAGCTGCCACAATTTCGGAAAAAGGTTTGGTAGTGGTTGCCAGCCCTCACCGCGTCTACTTGGTGATTTTAAAACTCGATCTAAAACAGGAGCCCTCGTCTAGCACCTCCGTCCGGTGTTGCTTGGGTATTGCATAAATTTATGCCATCGACGCGAATCTCTCATCGAATGCCTACACTTGGACCCTCTCTTAGATCACCTTCTTCGATCACTCGACCGACGCAACTACGGAAGAGACTTGGCAGCAGTTTCCATTCTACAGCGCGTCTGTTCAGCAATTTCGAAGTTGATCTAATGGCGAGCCCTTGTCTCTAGCCATGAGGTGGGTGCTTGGTGCTCTAGCAAAATTTTTTGCATGCCTATCGCGGCTACAACAGGAGAGGTGGTTGCCGCGAGCCTCTCCCGTGCCCCCCTCATTGATTCAATGCCGCTGTCAGGGTGGATGGATATGTCAAATTTTGAAATGGTGGACGCCGACGTTGAATCAATTAGAGGGGCATGAAGCCCACCCTCGAGGGTGCTATTCCTTGACTCTCCTTTAGATCATATTTTCTTGTCACTTAGCTGGCGCAATTTCGGAAAAAGGTTTGGCAGCGGTTGCCAGCCCTCACCGCGTCTACTTGGTGATTTTAAAACTCGATCTAAAACGAGAGCCCTCGTCTAGCACCTCCGTCCGGTGTTGCTCGGGTATTGCATAATTTTTTTGCTATCAGCGCGAATCCCCCAACAAATCCCTAGCCTTGGACTCTCTCTTAGATCACCTTCTTCGATCACCCGACTGACGTAATTACGGAAGAGGCTTGGCAGTGGTTGCCATTCCACAGCGCATCTGTTCAGTGATTTCGAAGTTGATGTACTAATGGCGAGCCCTTGTCTAGCCATGAGGTGGGTGCTTGGGGCTCTAGCAATTTTTTTTATGCCTATCGCGGCTTACAATGGGAGCTTTGATAACAAAATTTCTCGGTGACCCTCCCCAATAGAAATCAGTGCTGGTGTTCACGAAAGACATGTTATTCGGATTTTTGGAATATTGGCACCAGCATCGTTTCTATTGGGAGGGCCGTGAAGCCATCCTGATTTTTCTATGCGAGGGCTCTCTCTCCCAGATTCATTCTCTACGCAACAACTTCTTTGGCACAAAATTTTCAAAACGGTTCGGCAGCGGTTGTTGTTCCAATGGTGCCATTGTGGTGGTTGCCTGGGCAGTGATCTGAAGGGCGACCCGTCATCTAGCAGTTGGCCTGCACATCACGAGTAACAAGGGAGCCTTTGTTATCAGAAGCTCCCCGTGGCCATTCGATTAGAAGAGCCATTGCGTGTTTGAGCAAGGACGAATGCAGCCTCGGATTCAGAATGAAATCAATGATTTCAGATCTATATAAGAGCGGAATGAAGCAGCAGCACAGCCCGTTTGCTATGCGCGGCTCCCCAAAGTTGCTCTTCTTTCTCACTCCATTGCCACAATTTCGGGAGTTCTTCAACAGTGGTTTTCATTCCAATGTGTCATTATGGTGATCTGGAGAGCGATGCTAAGGGCAGGAGCTTGTGTCTAGAATTTGGGATGTTTGTGCGAGCGAGCAGGGGAGCTTCTCTTATCGGAACCTCTCCGTGGCCTTTGAATATATAGACCCAGTGCAGACGATATTGATGGATGCGAGCCCTTGGATTCCAAATTTTTCCATAGCTAACATTGGTTTTTGTGAGAGATGGGCACGAAATCACATCCCGATTGCTACGCGGGAGCTCCATAAGGTCGCCTCTGTGCCAACTCAATCGGCACAACATTGGGAGTGGTTCGACAGCAGTTGACGTTTCAATGTGTCATCGGGGGATGTCTTGGAAAGTGGTCTTTCTTTCAAGGGTGAGCTCGCGTCTAGACATTGGATTGTGCATCGCGTCACAAGTGAATGGGGAGATCTCTCTGTGAACGGCGGCATGGTGATTGCAAGAGAAAATTGACTTAGTCAGAGCCATTGGCCTCGGGCCATTGTGACGGCCTCGCAATTTCTCTTTAATTGCAACCTATGTTTGCGTAGTAGCAGAGTTTGCATGTAAGATGGGCCCTGTTCTTGAGAGTTCCAGGAGATGACCTCCAAAACTTTTGGATTGGGCCCCTTCAAGGTGAAATTAATCCAGTTGATCGGATGAGCTCGATGACCATTTCAATCCCTTGGCTCCATGAACTCACATCTCCTAATCGATGGCAATCTTTTGCTCCTCTGCCGACCTCATAAAAAATTGGGTCGTGAATGGCTGTTTGGTAGGAATTTTAAAGGATTTGGATTTTTAAGGCGGATGTCGTTGTGCTCGCTAATTTCTAATGCAGAGTGAGCCTCGCACTAATAGCTTATATAGGAGAGGTGGTTGCCACAAGCCTCTCCCGTGCCCCCCTCATTGATTTAACGCCAGTGTCAAGGCGGATGGATATGTCAAATTTTGGAATGGTGGACGCCGACGTTGAATCAATTAGAGGGGCATGAAGCCCACCCCGGATGTGCTATTCCTCGACACTCCTTTAGATCATGTTTTCTTCTCACTCAGCTGGCGCAATTTCGAAAAAAGGTTTGGCAGCGGTTGCCATCCCTCACCGCGTCTACTTGGTGATTTTAAAACTCGATCTAAAACAGGAGCCCTCGTCTAGCACCTCCGTCCGGTGTTGCTCGGGTATTGTATAAAATTATGCCATCGGCGTGAATCCCCCAACGAATGCCTACGCTTGGACCCTCTCTTAGATCACCTTCTTCGATCACTCGACCGACGCAACTACGGAAGAGACTTGGCAGCGGTTGCCATTCTACAGCGTGTCTGTTCAGCGATTTCGAAGTTGATCTAATGGCGAGCCCTTGTCTCTAGGCATGAGGTGGGTGCTTGGTGCTCTAGCAAAATTTTTTGCGTGCCTATCGCGGCTACAATGGGAGAGGTGGTTGCCGCGAGCCTCTCCTATGCCCCCCTCATTGATTCAACACCACTGTCAGGGCAGATGGATATGTCGGATTTTGAAAAGGTGGACGCCGACATTGAATCAATTAGAGGGGCATGAAGCCCACCCTCGAGGGTGCTATTCCTGGACTCTCCTCTAGATCATGTTTTCTTGTCACTCAGCTGGCGCAATTTCGGAAAAAGGTTTGGCAGCGGTTGCCAGCCCTCATCGCGTCTACTCGGTGATTTTAAAACTCGATCTAAAACGGGAGCCCTCGTCTAGCACCTCCGTTCGGTGTTGCTCGGGTATTGCATAAATTTATGCCATCGGCACGAATCCCCCAACGAATGCCTACGCTTGGACCCTCTCTTAGATCACCTTCTTCGATCACTCGACCGACGCAACTACGAAAGAGACTTGGCAGCGGTTGCCATTCTACATCGCGTCTGTTCAGTGATTTCGAAGTTTATCTAATGGCGAGCCCTTGTCTCTAGGCATGAGGTGGGTGCTTGGCGCTCTAGAAAAATTTTTTGCATGCCTATCGCGGCTACAAGGGGAGAGGTGGTTGCCACGAGCCTCTCCCATGCCCCCCTCATTGATTCAATGCCGCTGTCAGGGCAGATGGATATGTCGAATTTTGAAACGGTGGACGCCGACGTTGAATCAATTAGAGGGGCATGAAGCCCACCCTCGAGGGTGCTATTCCTAGACTCTCCTTTAGATCATGTTTTCTTTTCACTCAGATGGCACAATTTCGGAAAAAGGTTTGGCAGTGGTTGCCAGCCCTCACCGCGTCTACATGGTGATTTTAAAACTCGATCTAAAACAAGAGCCCTCGTCTAGCACCTCCGTCCGGTGTTGCTCGGGTATTGCATAAATTTATGCCATCGGCGTGAATCCCCCCAACGAATGCCTACGCTTGGACCCTCTCTTGGATCACCTTGTTCGATCACTCGACCGACGCAACTATGGAATAGACTTGGTAGCGGTTGCCATTCTACAGCGCGTCTGTTCAGCAATTTTGAAGTTGATCTAATGGCGAGCCCTTGTCTCTAGCCATGAGGTGGGTGCTTGGCGCTCTAGCAAAATTTTTTGCGTGCCTATCGCGTAAAGCATGTTTTCTAGTCACTCAGCTGGCGCAATTTCGAAAAAAGGTTTAGCAGCGGTTGCCAGCCCTCACCGCATCTTCTTGGTGATTTTAAAACTCGATCTAAAATGGGAGCCCTCGTCTAGCGGCTCTGTGCCAACTCGATCGGCACAACATTGGGAAATGGTTCGACAGCGGTTGTCGTTCCAATGTGTCATCGGGGGATGCCTTGGAAAGTGGCCTTTCAAGGGCGAGCTCGCATCTAGCACTTGGATTGTGCGTTGCGTCACAAGTGAATGGGGAGATCTCTCTGTGAACGGCGGCATGGTGATTGCAAGAGAAAATTGACTTAGTCGGAGCATTGGCCTTGGGCCATTGTGACGGCCTTGCAATTTCTCTTTAATTGCAACCTATGTTTGCGCAATAGCAGAGTTTGCATGTAACATGGGCCTTGTTCTTGAGAGTTCCAGGAGATGACCTCCGGAACTTTTGGATTGGGCCCCTTCAAGGTGAAATTCATGCAGCTGATCGGATGAAGCTCGATGTGCTTGTATCTATTCCGAGACGGTAATGATGGTCATTAATCTGTGGCGCCAGAGTATTATCCCATTCGGTAATTGCAATGGCGGAGCTGGTGGGAATTACTTGTTGCTTTGTTTTGATGGATATAACCCTATATGTAGGTGTCTGCACGGCTTGCAACACACTGCACATTTGGTGTTCTATTCTAAGATGCGCTTGTTGCTGAGTGTATGGAGTTGTTTCTTTTAGCCAAGGGCTCCGTCTCATTGGCACGTTCTATCATTGCATTTTTATCCTGCCCGGATGGCAAGAAGGAAAGAGATGGTTGCACGGGTGCATTGCTCGACGTCCCTAATTTCATCAAGGGTCCACTCTCCACCCTAAGTTTTTTGCCGATCGGTAGAGCCTTGGGATTGAGAGGGGGGCCGGCGAAAGGTTTGGTTGCCACATAATTTATTCGCTAGTGCGTTCTCGGTGCGTGCTCACCTCTTCACTGTCTCATCCTACAGAAGTGCATGGCACTGTCGTGACAGCCTTTGTGGTCCGGGCCAGTAGAAGCGTAGAGTGTTACCAATAATTTTTGTTTGGATGTGGAAACTCTCCATGCCCTATCCTGCCCTATGCGATCCGAACGGCTGCGGCTCGTGGGTTCTGCGGGAGATACTCTTCTTCAGCTCCCCCCTAAAGAGAGCGTTCGATGTTTGCATTGTGTGGACAAAAAGCCCAAGGCGTTTCATCTCTCTCTTCAGATGCGAAATTCTGGGAGGGCTTGTCAAAGTATGGCCATTTGTACGGGGTGCACCAAAAAGCGTGTAGGGGGCATATGCCTGGGAAATGGATGTCTTTGAGTGTCCTTACTCGGTCACGTGCGCGGTGTACATCTTTGCATTACGACCCTGCTGCGAGCATTTGTGATTCGAGCCTTTTGGGGGAACGGGTTTCGTACGAGATGTTCTTCTCAGGCTGCTGCGAACCAGAGCGCTCGTCTTTGCAATGCTCCGACAAGTGCAGGCCCAACGTGTCTGTCTAGGGGAAGAAATCGCACGAATGCTTTTTGTCGAGATGTGGGTGCTCGCGGGTGGTTCCCTCGCGGTGCTAGTTCTTCGGTAATGTGCATGTGCATGAGATTGAAGCTTGTCCGACAACGCTAGTGTGAGTGTTCAACCATAGGAACTCTTCTGTACCTACGCTGGCAGATCTCGTGTCACAAGGAATGGTTAGCGAGGCTGTGCTAGGAAAGGAGATATTTGCCAGAGATATTTGACATGTCCGTGTATGCAGGCGGGCTCTCATCACCTATAAATGTGCGGAGGGGGTGTTCTTATACACGATGCCCTCGAGTGGCCTTATAATTGAGGTGGTCATGTGCACAGTGATGCCCCCG
>CM053789.1:683826297-683838797 GCA_028749045.1 Cupressus sempervirens | reverse complement strand
TTTTTTTTTTTTTTTTTGTAATGCCCAAAATTTAGCACTTTTCGCTGTACAGGGCCTCTCATGATTTTTTTTGTTTTTTTTTTCCCCTCGTCGAACCACTCTGGCGACCCAATCGGGTCGCCCGAGGCTGGGGCGACGGAGATGGGTTGACCTAGTCGGGTGACCCAAGTTGGGTCGACCCAGGCGTGCGATCCTAGCTGGGGACAGCAAGTCGATTCTATAAGTTTGCTTGCCAATTTTGCTAGCCAGGTCGGCTCACCAAGTCATCTAACCATGTGGTCTTTGCCAAATCAAGAATTGACTCTTTAAGTCCACTCACAGCTCGTCAAGCCGGCTCACCAAGATGACTTACCGTCTCGCCTCACCAGGTTGCCCCACCAGGGCGCCTCTTCTTTAAGACCGCTCTCCATGTCGGCTCCCCAAGTCACCTCACCGAGTTGACTATTCAGGTTGCCTCACCAAGTTGACCCCTTAAGTTCGCTCACCAAGTCAGCTCCCTAAGTCAGCTCACCAAGTCGAATCACCTAGTCATTTTACCACCTTGCCCCAGCAGGTGTGCTCGCCAAGTCGCCCCGCCGAGTTGCTTCTCTAAGCCCTCTCACCATGTCAGCTCACCAAGTCAATTGTTCAAGTACGTTGCCAAGTCAACTCTTTAAGTTCGCTCACCAGGTCAGCCCGCCCAAGTCGCCTCTTTAAGTTCATTCGCCAGGTCGGCCCGCCCAAGTCGCATCAGCGGGCTAACTCGCCGAGTCACCTCATGAAGTTGACTCTTTAAGTGTGCTCACCAAGTCAGCTCACCAAGTCGACTCACCATCTCACCTCGATAAGTTGGCTTGCCGAGTTACCCCACCAAGTCGTCACCTCTTTAAGCCCGCTCACCGTGTCAGGTCGGCTCAACAAGTCGACTAATCAAGTAGGCCCACCAAGTCGCCTCAAGGATAGCTCCTCACCATGAGTCGCCTCACCATGTTGACTCTTTGAGCCCGCTCGCCGGGTCGCCTCACCAAGTCGACTCGAGTACGTTGCCAAGTCGACTCTTTAAGTTTGCTCACCGGGTCGACTCGCCAAGTCAGCTCACCATGTCATCTCAACGAACCAACTCGCCGAGTCGCCTCACCACGTCGGCTCTCTAATACCACTTGCCAAGTTGCCCCACCAACTTGCCCCGTTAGGCCCACTCTCACCAAGTGGACTCTTTAAGTCTGCTCATAAAGTCGAGCCACCAAGTACTCTCACCAAGTCGACTCTTTAAGTCCTTTCATCGAGTCACCCCACCAAGTACTCTCACCAAGTCAACTCTTTAGGTCCGTTCATAGAGTCACCCCACCAAGTCGACCCTTCAAGTGCATTCATCAAGTCACCCCGCCAAGTTGACTCTTTAAGTTCATTCATCAAGTCACCCCACCAGGTCAGCCCACAAATTACTCTCACCAAGTCAACTCTTTAAGTTCGTTCATCAAGTCACCCCGCCAGGTCGGCCCACCGAGTGGACTCTTTAAGTTCGTTCATGAAGTCACTCTGCCAAGTCGGCCCACCAGCTCGACTCTTTAAGTTCGTTCATCAAGTCACCCCGCCAGGTCAGCCCACCAACTACTCTCACCAAGTCGACTCTTTAAGTTTGCTCACCAAGTCACCCCGCCAGGTCGGCCCACCAAGTACTCTCACCAGGTTGACTCTTTAGGTTTGTTCATCAGGTCACCCCACTGAGTACTCTCACCAAGTCGACTCTTTAAGTTCGTTCATCAAGTCGCCCCGCCAGGTCGGCCCACCAAGTACTCTCACCAAGTCAACCCTTTAAGTTCGGTCATCAACTCACCCTGCCAGGTCGGCCCACCAAGTGCTCTCACAAAGTTGACTCTTTAGGTTCGTTCATCAATTCACCCTGCCAGCTCGGCCCACCAAGTTCTCTCACCAGGTTGACTCTTTAAGTTCGTTCATCAAGTCACCCCGCCAGTTCGACCCACCAAGTACTCTCACAAAGTCAACTCTCTAAGTTCGTTCATCGAGTCACCCTGCCAGGTCATCCCACCAAGTACTCTCACCAAGTCACCCCGCTAGTTCGACCCACCAAGTCAACCCTTTAAGTTCGTTCATCAAGTCACCCGGCCAAGTCAGCCCACCAAGTCGACTCTTTAAGTCCGTTCATCAAGTCACGTGACCAGGTCAGCCCACCGAGTACTCTCACCAAGTTGACTCTTTAAGTTTGTTCATCAAGTCACCTGGCCAGCTCGGCCCAACAAGTACTCTCACCAAGTCGACTCTCTAAGTCCGTTCATCAAGTCACCCCGCCAGGTCAGCCCACTAAGTCGAATCTTTAAGTCCGTTCATCAAGTCACCCCACCAAGTACTCTAACCAAGTCGATTCTTCAAGTGCGTTCATCAAGTCACCTGACCAACTACTCTCACCAAGTGGACTCTTTAACTATGTTCATCAAGTCACCCCACCAAGCACTCTCACCATGTCAACTCTTCAGGTCCGTTCATAAAGTCACCCCACCAAGTCGACCCTTCAAGTGCGTTCATAAAGTCACCCCACCAAGTACTCTCACCAATTCGACTCTTTAAGTCTTTTCATCAAGTCACCACACCAAGTACTCTCACCATGTCAACTCTTTAGGACCGTTCATCAAGTCACCTCGCCAAGTCGACCCTTGAAGTCCGTTCATCAAGTCACCCCACCAAGTACTCCCACCAAGTCAACTCTTTAGGTCAGTTCACGAAGTCCTTTCATCAAGTCACCCCGCCAAGCTGACTCTTTAAGTCCGTTCATCAAGTCACCAGAATAACTACTCTCACCAAGTCGACTCTATAAGTCTGTTCATCAATTCGGCCCACCAAGTACTCCCACCAAGTTGACTCTTTAAGTCCGTTCATCAGTTCACCCCGCCAAGTACTCTCACCAAGTCAACTCTTTAGGTCCGTTCATTAAGTCACCCTGCCAAGTCAACCCTTTAAGTCCGTTCATCAAGTTGCCCCGCTGAGTTGCTTCTCTGAGCCCACTCACCATGTTAGCTCACCAAGTCGGTTGTTCAAGTACGTTGCCAAGTCAACTCTTTAAGTTCGCTCGCCAGGTCAGCCCGCCTAAGTCAGCCCACAAATTACTCTCACCAAGTCGACTCTTTAAGTTCGTTCATCAAGTCACCCCACCAAGTCAGCCCACTGAGTGGACTCTTTAAGTTTGTTCATGAAGTCACTCTGCCAAGTCGGCCCACCAGGTCGACTCTTTAAGTTCGTTCATCAAGTCACCCCGCCAGGTCAGCCCACCAACTACTCTCACCAAGTCAACTCTTTAAGTTTGCTCACCAAGTCACCCCGCCAGGTTGGCCCACCAAGTACTCTCACCAGGTCGACTCTTTAGGTTTGTTCATTAGGTCACCCCACCGAGTACTCTCACCAAGTCGACTCTTTAAGTTCGTTCATCAAGTCGCCCCGCCAGGTCGGCCCACCAAGTACTCTCACCAAGTCGACCCTTTAAGTTCGGTCATCAACTCACCCCACCAGGTCGGCCCACCAAGTGCTCTCACAAAGTCGACTCTTTAGGTTCATTCATCAATTCACCCCGCCAGCTCGGCCCACCAAGTTCTCTAACCAGGTCAACTCTTTAAGTTCGTTCATCAAGTCACCCTGCCAGTTCGACCCACCAAGTACTCTCACAAAGTTGACTCTCTAAGTTCGTTCATCGAGTCACCCTGCCAGGTCAGCCCACCAAGTACTCTCACCAAGTCACCCTGCTAGTTCGACCCACCAAGTCGACCCTTTAAGTTCATTCATCAAGTCACCTGGCCAAGTCGGCCCACCAAGTCGACTCTTTAAGTCCGTTCATCAAGTCACGTGACCAGGTCAGCCCACCGAGTACTCTCACCAAGTCGACTCTTTAAGTTTGTTCATCAAGTCACCCGGCCAGCTCGGCCCACCAAGTACTCTCACCAAGTTGACTCTCTAAGTCCGTTCATCAAGTCACCCCGCCAGGTTGGCCCACCAAGTCGAATCTTTAAGTCCGTTCATCAAGTCACCCCACCAAGTACTCTAACCAAGTCGATTCTTCAAGTGCGTTCATCAAGTCACCCGACCAACTACTCTCACCAAGTCGACTCTTTAACTATGTTCATCAAGTCACCCCACCAAGCACTCTCACCACATCAACTCTTCAGGTTTGTTCATAAAGTCACCCCACCAAGTCGACCCTTCAAGTGCGTTCATCAAGTCACCCCACCAAGTACTCTCACCAATTCGACTCTTTAAGTCTTTTCATCAAGTCACCACACCAAGTACTCTCACCAAGTCAACTCTTTAGGACCGTTCATCAAGTCACCTCGCCAAGTCGACCCTTGAAGTCCGTTCATCAAGTCACCCCACCAAGTACTCCCACCAAGTCGACTCTTTAAGTCAGTTCACGAAGTCACCCAACCAGGTCGGCCCACCAAGGACTCTCACCAAGTCGACTCTCTAAGTCTGTTCATCAGGTCACCCCACCGAGTACTCTCACCAAGTCAACTCTTTAGGTCCGTTCATCAAGTCACCCCGCAAAGTTGACCCTCTAAGTTCGTTCATCGAGTCACCCGACCAAGTCGACTGTTTAAGTCCTTTCATCAAGTCACCCCGCCAAGCTGACTCTTTAAGTCCGTTCATCAAGTCACCAGAACAACTACTCTCACCAAGTGGACTCTATAAGTCCGTTCATCAAGTTGGCCCACCAAGTACTCCCACCAAGTCGACTCTTTAAGTCTGTTCATCAGTTCACCCCGCCAAGTACTCTCACCAAGTCAACTCTTTAGGTCCGTTCATCAAGTCACCCCACCAAGTCGACCCTTTAAGTCCGTTCATCAAGTTGCCCCGCTGAGTTGCTTCTCTAAGCCCACTCACCATGTCAGCTCACCAAGTCGGTTGTTCAAGTACGTTGCCAAGTCAACTCTTTATGTTCGCTCGCCAGGTCAGCCCGCCTAAGTCAGCCCACAAATTACTCTCACCAAGTCGACTCTTTAAGTTCGTTCATCAAGTCACCCCGCCAGGTCAGCCCACTGAGTGGACTCTTTAAGTTCGTTCATGAAGTCACTCTGCCAAGTCGGCCCACCAGGTCGACTCTTTAAGTTCGTTCATCAAGTCACCCCGCCAGGTCAGCCCACCAACTACTCTCACCAAGTCGACTCTTTAAGTTTGCTCACCAAGTCACCCCGCCAGGTCAGCCCACCAAGTACTCTCACCAGGTCGACTCTTTAGGTTTGTTCATCAGGTCACCCCACCGAGTACTCTCACCAAGTCGACTCTTTAAGTTCGTTCATCAAGTCGCCCCGCCAGGTCGGCCCACCAAGTACTCTCACCAAGTCGACCCTTTAAGTTCGGTCATCAACTCACCCCGCCAGGTCGGCCCACCAAGTGCTCTCACAAAGTTGACTCTTTAGGTTCGTTCATCAATTCACCCCGCCAGCTCGGCCCACCAAGTTCTCTCACCAGGTCGACTCTTTAAGTTCGTTCATCAAGTCACCCCGCCAGTTCGACCCACCAAGTACTCTCACAAAGTCGACTCTCTAAGTTCTTTCATCGAGTCACCTTGCCAGGTCAGCCCACCAAGTACTCTCACCAAGTCACCCCACTAGTTCGACCCACCAAGTTGACCCTTTAAGTTCGTTCATCAAGTCACCCGGCCAAGTCGGCCCACCAAGTTGACTCTTTAAGTCCGTTCATCAAGTCATGTGACCAGGTCAGCCCACCGAGTACTCTCACCAAGTCGACTCTTTAAGTTTGTTCATCAAGTCACCCGGCCAGCTCAGCCCACCAAGTACTCTCACCAAGTCGACTCTCTAAGTCCGTTCATCAAGTCACCCTGCCAGGTCGGCCCACCAAGTCGAATCTTTAAGTCCGTTCATCAAGTCACCCCACCAAGTACTCTAACCAAGTCGATTCTTCAAGTGCATTCATCAAGTCACCCGACCAACTACTCTCACCAAGTCGACTCTTTAACTATGTTCATCAAGTCACCCCACCAAGCACTCTCACCACGTCAACTCTTTAGGTCCATTCATAAAGTCACCCCACCAAGTCGACCCTTCAAGTGCGTTCATCAAGTCACCCCACCAAGTACTCTCACCAATTCGACTCTTTAAGTATTTTCATCAAGTCACCACACCAAGTACTCTCACCAAGTCAACTCTTTAGGACCGTTCATCAAGTCACCTCGCCAAGTTGACCCTTGAAGTCCATTCATCAAGTCACCCCACCAAGTACTCCCACCAAGTCGACTCTTTAAGTCAGTTCACGAAGTCACCCAACTAGGTCGACCCACCAAGGACTCTCACCAAGTCGACTCTCTAAGTCTGTTCATCAGGTCACCCCACCGAGTACTCTCACCAAGTCAACTCTTTAGGTCCGTTCATCAAGTCACCCCACAAAGTCGACCCTCTAAGTTCGTTCATCGAGTCACCCGACCAAGTCGACTGTTTAAGTCCTTTCATCAAGTCACCCCGCCAAGCCGACTCTTTAAGTCTGTTCATCAAGTCACCAGAACAACTACTCTCACCAAGTCGACTCTATAAGTCCGTTCATCAAGTCGGCCCACCAAGTACTCCCACCAAGTCAACTCTTTAAGTCCATTCATTAGTTCACCCTGCCAAGTACTCTCACCAAGTCAACTCTTTAGGTCCGTTCATCAAGTCACCCCGCCAAGTCGACCCTTTAAGTCTGTTCATCAAGTCGCCCCGCCGAGTTGCTTCTCTAAGCCCACTCACCATGTCAGCTCACCAAGTGGGTTGTTCAAGTACGTTGCCAAGTCAAATCTTTAAGTTCGCTCGCCAGGTCAGCCCGCCCAAGTCGCCTCTTTAAGTTCGTTCGCCAGGTCGGCCCGCCCAAGTCGCATCAGTGGGCTAACTTGCCGAGTCACCTCATGAAGTTGATTCTTTAAGTGCGCTCACCAAGTCAGCTCACCAAGTCGACTCACCATCTCGCCTCGATAAGTTGGCTTGCCGAGTTACCCCGCCAAGTCGTCACCTCTTTAAGCCCGCTCACCGTGTCAGCTCGTCAAGTCGGCTCACCAAGTCGACTAATCAAGTAGGCCCACCAAGTTGCCTCAAGGATAGCTCCTCACCATGAGTCGCCTCACCATGTTGACTCAATGAGTCGCCTCACCATGTTGACTCTTTGAGCCCGCTCGCCGGGCGCCTCTCCAAGTCGACTCGAGTATGTTGCCAAGTCGACTCTTTAAGTTCGCTCATCGGGTCGACTCGCCAAGTCAGCTCACCATGTCATCTCAATGAACCAACTCGCTGAGTCGCCTCACCATGTCGGCTCTCTAATAGCACTCGCCAAGTCACCCTGCCAACTCGCCCCGTTAGGCCCACTCTCACCAAGTGGACTCTTTAAGTCTGCTCATAAAGTCGAGCCACCAAGTACTCTCACCAAGTTGACTCTTTAAGTCCTTTCATCAAGTCACCCCACCAAGTACTCTCACCAAGTCAACTCTTTAGGTCCGTTCATAAAGTCACCCCACCAAGTCGACCCTTCAAGTGCGTTCATCAAGTCACCCCGCCAAGTCGACTCTTTAAGTTCATTCATCAAGTCACCCCGCCAGTTCAGCCCACAAATTACTCTCACCAAGTCGACTCTTTAAATTCGTTCATCAATTCACCCCGCCAGGTCGGCCCACCGAGTGGACTCTTTAAGTTCATTCATGAAGTCACGCTGCCAAGTCGGCCCACCAGGTCGACTCTTTAAGTTCGTTCATCAAGTCACCCCGCCAGGTCAGCCCACCAACTACTCTCACCAAGTCGACTCTTTAAGTTTGCTCACCAAGTCACCCCGCCAGGTCGGCCCACCAAGTACTCTCACCAGGTCGACTCTTTAGGTTTGTTCATCAGGTCACCCCACCAAGTACTCTCACCAAGTCGACTCTTTAAGTTCGTTCATCAAGTCGCCCCGCCAGGTCGGCGGGCCAAGTACTCTCACCAAGTCGACCCTTTAAGTTCGATCATCAACTCACCCCGCCAGGTCGGCCCACCAAGTGCTCTCACAAAGTCGACTCTTTAGGTTCGTTCATCAATTCACCCCGCCAGCTCGGCCCACCAAGTTCTCTCACCAGGTCGACTCTTTAAGTTCGTTCATCAAGTCACCCCGCCAGTTCGACCCACCAAGTACTCTCACAAAGTTGACTCTCTAAGTTCGTTCATCGAGTCACCCTACCAGGTCAGCCCACCAAGTACTCTCACTAAGTCACCCCGCTAGTTCGACCCACCAAGTTGACCATTTAAGTTCGTTCATCAAGTCACCCGGCCAAGTCGGCCCACCAAGTCGACTCTTTAAGTCCGTTCATCAAGTCATGTGACCAGGTCAGCCCACCGAGTACTCTCACCAAGTCGACTCTTTAAGTTTGTTCATCAAGTCACCCGGCCAGCTCGGCCCACCAAGTACTCTCACCAAGTCGACTCTCTATGTCCGTTCATCAAGTCACCCCGCCAGGTCGGCCCACCAAGTCGAATCTTTAAGTTCGTTCATCAAGTCACCCCACCAAGTACTCTAACCAAGTCGATTCTTCAAGTGCGTTCATCAAGTCACCCGACCAACTACTCTCACCAAGTCGACTCTTTAACTATGTTCATCAAGTCACCCCACCAAGCTCTCTCACCACGTCAACTCTTCAGGTCCGTTCATAAAGTCACCCCACCAAGTCGACCCTTCAAGTGCGTTCATCAAGTCACCCCACCAAGTACTCTCACAAATTCGACTCTTTAAGTATTTTCATCAAGTCACCACACCAAGTACTCTCACCATGTCAACTCTTTAGGACCGTTCATCAAGTCACCTTGCCAAGTCGACCCTTGAAGTCCGTTCATCAAGTCACCCCACCAAGTACTCCCATCAAGTCGACTCTTTAAGTCAGTTCACGAAGTCACCCAACCAGGTCGGCCCACCAAGGACTCTCACCAAGTCGACTCTCTAAGTCTGTTCATCAGGTCACCCCACCGAGTACTCTCACCAAGTCAACTCTTTAGGTCCGTTCATCAAGTCACCCCGCAAAGTCACCCTCGATGACCATTTCAGTCCCTCGGCTCCATGAACTCACATCTCCTAACCGAAGACAATCTTTTGCTCCTCTGTCGACCTCATAAAAAATTGGGTCATGAATGGCTGTTTGGTAGGAATTTTAAAGGATTTGGATTTTTAAGGTAGATGTCGGTGTGTTCACTAATTTCTAATACAGAGCGAGCCTCGCACTAATAGCTTATATAGGAGAGGTGGTTGCCGCGAGCCTCTCCTGTGCCCCTCTCATTGATTCAATGCCGGTGTCAAGGCGGATGGATATGTCAGATTTTGAAATGGTGGACGCCGACGTTGAATCAATTAGAGGGGCATGAAGGCCACCCTGGATGTGCTATTCCTCGACTCTCCTTTAGATCATGTTTTCTTCTCACTCAGCTGGCGCAATTTCAGAAAAAGGTTTGGTAGCGGTTGCCATCCCTCACCGCGTCTACTTGGTGATTTTAAAACTCGATCTAAAACGGGAGCCCTCGCCTAGCACCTCCGTTCGGTGTTGCTCAGGTATTGCATAAAATTATGCCAACGGCGCGAATCCCCCAATGAATGCCTACGCTTGGACCCTCTCTTAGATCACCTTCTTCGATCACTCGACCGACGCAACTACAGAAGAGACTTGGCAGTGGTTGCCATTCTACAGCGTGTCTGTTCAGCGATTTCGAAGTTGATCTAATGGTGAGCCCTTGTCTCTAGCCATGAGGTGGGTGCTTGGCGCTCTAGCAAAATTTTTTGCGTGCCTATCACGGCTACAATGGGAGAGGTGGTTGCCGCGAGCCTCTCCCGTGCCCCCCTCATTGATTCAACGCCACTGTCAGGGCGGATGGATATGTCAGATTTTGAAACGGTGGACGCTGACGTTGAATCAATTAGAGGGGCATGAAGCCCACCCTTGAGGGTGCTATTCCTGGACTCTCCTTTAGATCACATTTTCTTGTCACTCAGCTAGCGCAATTTCGGAAAAAGGTTTGGCAGTGGTTGCCAGCCCTCACCGCGTCTACTCAGTGAATTTTAAAACTCGATCTAAAATGGGAGCCCTCGTCTAGCACCTCCGTCCGGTGTTGCTCAGGTATTGCATAAATTTATGCCATCGGCGCGAATCCCCCAATGAATGCCTACGCTTGGACCCTCACTTAGATCACCTTCTTCGATCACTCGACTGACGCAACTGCGGAAGAGACTTGGCAGCGGTTGCCATTCTACAGCGCGTCTGTTCAGCGATTCCGAAGCTGATCTAATGACGAGCCCTTGTCTCTAGCCATGAGGTGGGTGCTTGGTGCTCTAGCAAAATTTTTTTGCGTGCCTATCGCGGCTACAAGGGGAGAGGTGGTTGCCGCGAGCCTCTCCCGTGCCCCCCTCATTGATTCAACGCCGCTGTCAGGGCGGATGGATATGTCAGATTTTGAAATGGTGGATGGCGACGTTGAATCAATTAGAGGGGCATGAAGCCCACCCTTGAGGGTGCTATTCCTGGACTCTCCTTTAGATCATGTTTTCTTGTCACTCAGCTGGCGCAATTTCATAAAAAGGTTTGGCAGTGGTTGCCAGCCCTCACCGCGTCTACTTGGTGATTTTAAAACTCAATCTAAAACGGGAGCCCTCATCTAGCACCTCCGTCCGGTGTTGCTCGGGTATTGCATAAATTTATGCCATCGACGTGAATCTCCCATCGAATGCCTACGCTTGGACCCTCTCTTAGATCACCTTCTTCGATCACTCGACCGACGCAACTACGGAAGAGACTTGGCAGCGGTCGCCATTCTACAGTGCGTCTATTCAGCGATTTCGAAGTTGATCTAATGGCGAGCCCTTGTCTCTAGCCATGAGGTGGGTGCTTGGCACTCTAGCAAAATTTTTTGCGTGCCTATCGTGGCTACAACGGGAGAGGTGGTTGCCGCGAGCCTCTCCCGTGCCCCCCTCATTGATTCAACGCCGCTGTCAGGGCGGATGGATATGTCAGATTTTGAAACGGTGGACACCGACGTTGAATCAATTAGAGGGGCATGAAGCCCACCCTCGAGGGTGCTATTCCTGGACTCTCCTTTAGATCATGTTTTCTTTTCACTCAGCTGGCGCAATTTCAGAAAAAGGTTTGGTAGCGGTTGCCAGCCCTCACCGCGTCTACTCGGTGATTTTAAAACTCGATCTAAAATGGGAGCCCTCGTCTAGCACCTCCGTCCGGTGTTGCTCGGGTATTGCATAAATTTATGCCATCGGCGCGAATCCCCCAACAAATGCCTATGCTTGGACCCTCTCTTAGATCACCTTCTTCGATCACTCGACCGACGCAACTATAGAAGAGACTTCGCAGTGGTTGCCATTCTACAGCGCGTTTGTTCAGTGATTTCGAAGTTGATCTAATGGTGAGCCCTTGTCTCTAGCCATGAGGTGGGTGCTGGGCAGCGATCTGAAGGGCGACCCATCGTCTAGCAGTTGGCCTGCGCATCAGGAGTGACAAAGGAGCCTTTGTTATCGGAAGCTCCCCGTGGCCATTCGATTAGAAGAGCCATTCCTTGTTTGAGCAAGGACGAATGCAGCCTCGGATTCCAAATGAAATCAACGATTTTGGATCTATATAAGAGCGGAATGAAGCAGCAGCACAGCCCGTTTGCTTTGCGCGGCTCCCCAAAGTTTCTGTTCTTTCTCACTCCATTGCCACAATTTTGGGAGTTGTTCGACAGCGGTTGTCGTTCCAATGTGTCATTGCGGTGATCTGGAGAGTGATGCTCTGGGCGGGAGCTTGTGTCTAGAATTTGGGATGTTTGTGCGAGTGAGCAGGGGAGCTTCTCTTATCGGAACCTCTCCGTGGCCTTTGAATATATAGACCCAGTGCCAACGATATCGATGGATGCGAGCCCTTGGATTCCAAATTTGTCCACAGCTAACATTGGTTTTTGCCGAGATGTGGGTGCTCGTGGGTGGTTCCCTCGCACTGCCAGTTCTTCGGTAATGTGCATGTGCATGAGATTGAAGCTTGTCCAACAACGCTAGTGTGAGTGTTCAGCCGTAGGAACTCTTCTATACCTGCGCTGGCAGATCACGTGTCACGGGGAACGGTTAGCGAGGCTGTGCTGGGAAAGGAGATATTTGCCAGAGATATTTGACATGTCCGTGTATGCGGGTGGGCTCTCATCACCTATAAATGTGCGGAGGGGGTGTTGTTATACACGATGCCCTCGAGCGGCCTTATAATTGAGGTGGTCACGTGCACAGTGATGCCCCCGCCAATCGCATAACCAGCCATGTTTTCGACTCGCACGGCCCTTCACCCTTCAGCACGGTGGTCTCCATTGGCACTTCGGCAACCAGCTCTTCGTCATGGGAAAATGTTTGTTGCGATCGAGAAGGATTTTGTCTGTGCGGGTGCACCTCAACAGGCATGTAGGAGGCATATGCCTGGGAAATGGATGTCTCTGAGTGGCCTTACAATTGAGGTGGCTACGTGCGCGGTGCATCTCGTACAGACTCGAGGCTTCTTTCTG
>CM053789.1:683753797-683818797 GCA_028749045.1 Cupressus sempervirens | reverse complement strand
GACGACTCATGTACGTGATCCAGAACCGGTCAACTTATTTTTTTGGTTAACGCCCAAAGTTTTGAACTCAAATCGAGTATGCTACCCCGACTCGAATCGCCTCCGAATTTTTTGCACAACCCATGTCACCCTGCTCGACTTGATTCTAAGTGCCCCGAGTCATGTACGTGGTCCAAAAGAGGTCAACCTTTTTTTTTTTCGGGGTTAATGCCCAAAATTTTCAACTCGAACCGTGTCGGCAACCCCGACACGAATCGCCCCAATTAGCCAAACCCCGACTCGAATCGCGTCGAGCCTTAACCACCTCCAATTTTTTTGCACGACTCATGTCACCGTGCTCGACATGATTCTAAGTGCGCCGAGTCATGTGCGTGATCCAAAGGCAGTCAACTCTTTTTTTCGGTTAACGCCCAAAGTTTTCAACCCAAATTGTGTCGGCGACCCCGACTCGTATCGCCTCGAGCCTTAACCGCCTCCAGTTTTTTTGCAGGACTCATGTCACCGTGCTCGACTTGGTGCCCCAAGTCATGTATGTGATCCAAAAGCGGTTAACATCTTCCTTCTTTGGTTAACACCCAAAGATTTCAACCCGAATCGTGTCATTCCAATGTGTCATCGGGATGTCTTGGAACGCGGCCTTTCAAGGGCAAGCTCGCGTCTAGCACTTGGATTGTGCGTCGTCATAAGTGAATGGGGAGATTTCTTTGTGAACGGCGGCATGGCGATTGCAAGAGAAAATTGACTTAGTAGTCGGAGCATTGGCCTCGGGCCATTGTGACGGCCTTGCAATTTCTCTATAATTGCAACCTATGTTTGCACAGTAGCAAAGTTTGCATGTAAGATTGGGCTTTGTTCTTGACGGTTCGAAGTACTCTCACCGAGTCACCAAGTCACCATGCTGGCCGACCCGATCTGGCCGAGCCAATCTGGGCTAGCCATGCTGGCCGAGCCAAGCTGGTCGAGCCGATCTGGGCGAGCCATGCTTGCCGACCCGATCTGGGTGAGCCATTCTTGCTGACCCGATCTGGCCGAGCTCCAAAAATGGTGTCGTGGATGGCTGTTTGGTCACATTTTTCATTGAATTGGATTTTTAAGGGAGTTGTCCATGCTATCGCAGATTTCTAATGCAGAGCGAGCCTCGCACTAATAGCTTATATAGGAGAGGTTGTTGCCGCGAGCCTCTCCCATGTCCCTTTCATTGATTCAACATTGGTGTCTAGGCGGATCGGATTGTTGGGTTTTCAAACGGTGTATGCTGATGTTGAATGAATGAAAGGGGCATGAAGCGATCTCAGTGCTTTTCCTCGGCTCTCCTTTAGATCATGTTTTCCAATGACTCAATTTTGGAAAAGGTGAGGCAGCGGTTGCCGATCCATGGCGTGTGTTTTTGGTGATTTTAAAACTTGATCTACACGTGAGCCCTTGTCTAGCACTCCGGCGTTGCTTGGTATAATGGAAATTTGCTATGGGTGCTCGGCGCTCTAGCAATTTGTCATGGTGTACTTGTCGCGACTACATGGGAGCTTTAATATCGAAAGCTCTTGGTGAAAAATGGTGGCCGAGCCATGCTGGCCGACCCAATCTGGCTTAGCCATTTTCGTCAACCCGATCTGGCTCTTCTTTCTCACTCCATCAGCACAAATTTGGGAGTTGTTCGACAGCGGTTGTCATTCCAATGTGTCATTGCGGTGATCTGGAGAGCGATGCTAATGGCGGGAGCTTGCGTCTAGCATTTGGGGATGTTTGTGCAAGCGAGCAGGGGAGCTTCTCTTATCGGAACCTCTCTGTGTCCTTTGAATATAGACCCAGTGCCGACGATATCGATGGATACGAGCCTTGGATTCTAAAATTGTTCAGCTAACATTGGTTTTTGTGAGAGATGGTTACGAAAGCACTTCTCGATCGATACGCGGGAGTTCCCTAAGATCGCCTCTGTGCCAACTCGATCGGCACAACATTGGGAATGGTTCGACAGCGGTTTTTGTTCCAATGTGTCATCGGGATGTCTTGGAACGCGGCCTTTCAAGGGCGAGCTCGCATCTAGCACTTGGATTGTGCGTCGTCACAAGTGATTGGGGAGATCTCTCTGTGAACGGCGGCATGGTGATTGCAAGAGAAAATTCACTTAGTAGTCGGAGCATTGGCCTCAGGCCATTGTGACGGCCTTGCAATTTCTCTATAATTGCAACCTATGTTTGCGCAGTAGCAGAGTTTGCACATTAGATTGGCCTTTGTTCTTGACAGTTCGAAGTACTCTCACCAAGTCAGCAAGTCGCCATGCTGACCGAGCTGATCTGGGCGAGCCATGCTGGCCGAGCCGATCTGGGCAAGCTCCAAAAACGGTGTTGTGGATGGCTGTTTGGTCACATTTTTCATTAAATTGGATTTTTAAGGGAGTTGTCCGCGCTATCGCAGATTTCTAATGCAGAGCGAGCCTCGCACTAATAGCTTATATAGGAGAGGTTGTTGCCGCGAGCCTCTCCCATGCCCCTTTCATTGATTCAACATTGGTGTCTAGGCGGATCGGATTGTTGGGTTTTCAAACGGTGTATGCTAATGTTGAATGAATGAAAGGGGCATGAAATGATCTCAGTGCTTTTCCTCGGCTCTCCTTTAGATCAGGTTTTTCGATGACTCAATTTTGGAAAAGGTGAGGCAGCGGTTGCCAATCCATGGCGTGTGTTTTTGGTGGTTTTAAAACTTGATCTAAACGTGAGCCCTTGTCTAGCACTCCGGCGTTGCTTGGTATAATGGCAATTTGCTATGGGTGCTCGACGCTCTAGCAATTTGTCATGGTGTACTTATCGCGGCTACATGGGAGCTTTAATATTGAAAGCTCTCGGCGAAAAATGGTGGCCGAGCCATGCTGGTGGACCCGATCTGGCTTAGCCATTTTCGTCGACCCGATCTGGCTCTCGTTTCTCACTCCATCGGCACAAATTTGGGAGTTGTTCGACAGCAGTTTTCGTTCCAATGTGTCATTGCGGTGATCTGGAGAGCGATGCTAAGTGCGGGAGCTTGCGTCTAGCATTTGGGGATGTTTGTGCAAGCGAGTAGGGGAGCTTCTCTTATTGGAACCTCTCCGTGGCCTTTGAATATAGACCCAGTGCCGACGATATCGATGGATACGAACCTTGGATTATAAAATTGTTCAGCTAACATTGGTTTTTGTGAGAGATGGGTACGAAAGCACTTCCCGATCGATACGCGGGAGTTCCCTAAGATCGCCTCTATGCCAACTCGATCGGCACAACATTGGGAATGGTTTGACAGTGGTTGTCATTCCAATGTGTCATCGGGATGTCTTGGAACGCGGCCTTTCAAGGGCGAGCTCGCGTCTAGCACTTGGATTGTGCGTCGTCACAAGTGAATGGGGAGATCTCTCTATGAATGGCGGTATGGCGATTGCAAGAGAAAATTGACTTAGTAGTCGGAGCATTGGCCTCGGGCCATTGTGACGGCCTTGCAATTTCTCTATAATTGCAAGCTATGTTTGCGCAGTAGCAGAGTTTGCATGTTAGATTGGCCTTTTTTCTTGACAGTTTGAAGTACTCTCACCGAGTCAGCAAGTCACCATGCTGGCCGAGCCGATCTGGGCGAGCCATTCTGGCCGAGCCGATCTGGGCGAGCTCCAAAAACGGTGTCGTGGATGGCTGTTTGGTCACATTTTTCATTGAATTAGATTTTTAAGGTTTTTGTCCGCGCTATCGCAGATTTCTAATGCAGAGCGAGCCTCGCACTAATAGCTTATATAGGAGAGGTTGATGCCGCGAGCCTCTCCCATGCCCCTTTCATTGATTCAACATTGGTATCTAGGCGAATCGGATTGTTGGGTTTTCAAACGGTGTATGCTGATGTTGAATGAATGAAAGGGGCATGAAGCGATCTAAGTGCTTTTCCTCGGCTCTCCTTTAGATCATGTTTTCTGATGACTCAATTTTGGAAAAGGTGAGGTAGCGGTTGCCGATCCATGGCGTGTCTTTTTGGTGATTTTAAAACTTGATCTAAACATGAGCCCTTGTCTAGCACTCCAGCGTTGCTTGGTATAATGGCAATTTGCTATGGGTGCTCGGCGCTCTAGCAATTTTGTCATGGTGTACTTATCGCTGCTACATGGGAGCTTTAATATTGAAAGCTCTCGGCAAAAAATGGTGGCCAAGCCATGCTGGCCGACCCGATCTGGCTTACCCATTTTTGTTGACCCGATCTGGCTCTTCTTTCTCACTCCATCGGCACAAATTTGGGAGTTGTTTGACAGTGGTTGTCATTCCAATGTGTCATTGCGGTGATCTGGAGAGCGATGCTAAGGGCGGGAGCTTGCGTCTAGCATTTGGGGATGTTTGTGCAAGAGAGCAGGGGAGCTTCTCTTATCGGAACCTCTCCGTGGCCTTTGAATATAGACCCAGTGCCGACGATATCGGTGGATACGAGCCTTGGATTCTAAAATTGTTCAGCTAACATTGGTTTTTGTGAGAGATGGGTACGAAAGCACTTCCCGATCGATTCGCGGGAGCTCCCTAAGATCGCCTCTGTGCCAACTCGATTGGCACAACATTGGGAATGGTTTGACAGCGGTTGTCATTCCAATGTGTCATCGGGATGTCTTGGAACGTAGCCTTTCAAGGGCGAGATCGCGTTTAACACTTGGATTGTGCATCGTAACAAGTGATTGGGGAGATCTCTCTGTGAACGGCGGCATGGTGATTGCAAGAGAAAATTGACTTAGTAGTCGGAGCATTGGCCTCGGGCCATTGTGACGGCCTTGCACTTTCTCTGTAATTGCAACCTATGTTTGCGCAGTAGCAGAGTTTGCATGTAAGATTGGCCTTTGTTCTTGACAGTTCCAGGAGATGACCTCCGGAACTTTTGGATTGGGCCCCTTCAAGGTGAAATTCATCCAGTTGATCGGATGAGCTCGATGACCATTTCACTCCCTTGGCTCCATGAATTCAAATCCCATCCAGCTGCCGTGAAGCCATCCCGATTTTGCTATGCGAGGGCTCTCTCCCCAGAGTCGTTCTCTTTGCAACAACTTCTTTGGCAAAAAAAATTCGGAATGGTTTGGCAGCGGTTGTCGTTCCAATGGTGCCATTGTGGTGGTTGCCTGGGCAGTGATCTGAAGGGCGAGCCGTCGTCTAGCAGTTTGGCTGCGCATCACGGGTGACAAGGGAGCCTTTGTAATCGGAAGCTCCCCGTGACCATTCGATGAGAAGAGCCATTGCTTGTGTGAGCAAGGACGAATGCAGCCTCAGATTCCAAAGGAAATCAACGACATCAGATCTATATATAAGAGCAGAATGAAGCAGCATCCCGTTTGCCATGCGCAGCTCCCCAAAGTTTCTTGTCTTTCTCACTCCATCGGCACAAATTCGGGAGTTGTTCGACAGCGGTTGTCGTTCCAATGTGTCATTGCGGCAATCTAGAGAGCGATACTAAGGGTGGGAGCTTGTGTCTAGCATTTGGGATGTTTGTGCGAGCAAGCAGGGGAGCTTCTCTTATCGGAACCTCTCCGTGGCCTTTGAATATATAGACCCAGTGCCGACGATATCGATGGATACGAGCCTTGGATTCTAAATTTGTTCACAGCTAAGATTGGTTTTTGTGTGAGATGGGTACGAAAGCACATCCCGATTGCTACGTGGGAGCTCCCTAAGGTCGCCTCTGTGCCAACTCGATCGGCACAACATTGGGAATGGTTCGACAGCGGTTGTCATTCCAATGTGTCATCGGCGGATGTCTCAGAAAGTGGCCTAGCCTTTCAAGGGCGAGCTCGCCTCTATCACTTGGATTTCGCATCGCGTCGCAAGTGAATGGGGAGATCTCTCTGTGAATGGCGGCATGGTGATTGCAAGAGAAAATTGACTTAGTCGAAGCATTGGCCTCGGGCCACTGTGATGGCCTGGCAATTTCTCTTTAATTGCAACCTATGTTTGTGCAGTAGCAGAGTTTGCAAGTAAGACGGTCCTTGTTCTTGAGAGTTCAAGGAGATGACCTTCGGAACTTTTGGATTGGGCCCCTTCAAGGTGAAATTCATCCAGTTGATCGGATGAGCTCGATGACCATTTCAGTCCCTTGGCTCCATGAACTCACATCTCCTAACCGATGACAATCTTTTGCTCCTTAGATGACCTCATAATAAATTGGGTCGTGGATGGCTGTTTGGTCAGAATTTTCAATGATTTGGATTTTTATGGTGGATGTCGGCATGTTCGCTAAGCTCTAATGCAAAGCGAGCCTCGCACTAATAGCTTATATAGGAGAGGTTGTTGCCGCGAACCTCTCCCGTGCCCCTCTCATTGATTCAACAGTGGTGTCAAGGCGGATGGAAATGTCGGATTTTGAAATGGTGGACGCCGACGTTGAATCAATTGGAGGGGCATGAAGCCCACCCTCGAGGTGCTATTCCTCGACTCTCCTTTAGATCATGTTTTCTTGTCACTCAGTTGGCGCAATTTCAGAAAGTAGTTGGGCTGCGCGTCACGAGTGACAAGGGAGCCTTTGTGATCGGAAGCTCCCTGTGGCCATTCGATGAGAAGAGCCATTGCTGGTGTGAGAAAGGACGAATGCAGCCTCGGATTCCAAACGAAATCAATGACATCGGATCTATATATAAGAGCAGAATGAAGCAGCAGCCTGTTTGCGATGCGCGGCTCCCCAAAGTTTCTATTCTTTCTCACTCCATCGAGGCACAAATGCGGGAGTTGTTCGAAAGCGGTCATCGTTCCAATGGTGTCATTGCGGAAAAATTTGTTCACAGCTAAGATTGGTTTTTGTGAGAGATGGGTATGAAAGCACATCCCGATTGCTACGCGGGAGCTCCCTAAGGTCGCCTCTGTGCCAACTCGATCGGCAGAACATTGGGAATGGTTCGACAGCGGTTGTCATTCCAATGTGTCATCGGGGGATGGTCTTGGAAAGTGGTCTTTCTTTCAAGGGCGAGCTCGCGTCTAGCACTTGGGTTGTGCGTCGCATCACAAGTGAATGGGGGATGTCTTGAAAAGTGGTCTTTCTTTCAAGGGCGAGCTCGCGTCTAGCACTTGGATTGTGCGTCGCGTCACAAGTGAATGGGGAGATCTCTCTGTGAATGGCAGCATGGTGATTGCAAGAGAAAATTGACTTATTCGGAGCCATTGGCCTCGGGCCATTGTGACGGCCTCGCAATTTCTCTTTAATTGCAACCTATGTTTGCGCAGTAGCAAAGTTTGCATGTAAGATGGGCCTTGTTCTCAAGAGTTCCAGGAGATGACCTCCAGAACTTTTGGATTGGGCCCCTTCAAGGTGAAATTCATCCAGTTGATCGGATGAGCTCGATGACCATTTCAGTCCCTCAGCTCCATGAACTCACATCTCCTAACTGATGACAATCTTTTGCTCCTCTGCCGACCTCATAAAAAATTGGGTCGTGAATGGCTGTTTGGTAGGAATTTTAAAGGATTTGGATTTTTAAGGCGGATGTCGGTGTGTTTGCTAATTTCTAATGCAGAGCGAGCCTCGCACTAATAGCTTATATAGGAGAGGTGGTTGTCGCGAGCCTCTCCCGTGCCCCTCTCATTGATTCAACGCCGGTGTCAAGGTGGATGGATATGTCAGATTTTGAAATGGTGGACGCCGACGTTGAATCAATTAGAGGGGCATGAAGGCCACCCTGGATGTGCTATTCCTCGACTCTCCTTTAGATCATGTTTTCTTCTCACTCAGCTGGTGCAATTTCGGAAAAAGGTTTGGCAGCGGTTGCCATCCCTCACCGCGTCTACTTGGTGATTTTAAAACTCGATCTAAAATGGGAGCCCTCACCTAGCACCTCCGTCCGGTGTTGCTCGGGTATTGCATAAAATTATGCCAACGGCGCAAATCCCCCAATGAATGCCTACTCTTGGAGCCTCTCTTAGATCACCTTCTTCGATCACTCGACCGACGCAACTACGGAAGAGACTTGGTAGTGGTTTCCATTCTACAGCGCGTCTGTTCAGCGATTTTGAAGTTGATCTAATGGCGAGCCCTTGTCTCTAGCCATGAGGTGGGTGCTTGGCGCTCTAGCAAAATTTTTTGTGTGCCTATCGTGGCTACAATGGGAGAGGTGGTTGCCGCGAGCCTCTCCCGTGCCCCCCTCATTGATTCAACGCCACTATCAGGGCGGATGGATATGTCGGATTTTGAAACGGTGGACGCCGACGTTGAATCAATTAGAGGGGCATGAAGCCCACCCTCGAGGGTGCTATTCTTGGACTCTCCTTTAGATCATGTTTTCTTGTCACTCAGCTGGCGCAATTTCGAAAAAAGGTTTGGCAGCGGTTGCCAGCCCTCACCGCGTCTACTCGGTGAATTTTAAAACTCGATCTAAAACAGGAGCCCTCGTCTAGCACCTCCGTCCGGTGTTGCTCGGGTATTGCATAAATTTATGCCATCGGCGCGAATCCCCCAACGAATGCCTTCGCTTGGACCCTCTCTTAGATCACCTTCTTCAATCACTCGACCGATGCAACTACGGAAGAGACTTGGCAGCGGTTGCCATTCTACACCGCGTCTGTTCAGCGATTTCGAAGTTGATCTAATGGCGAGCCCTTGTCTCTAGGCATGAGGTGGGTGCTTGGCACTCTAGAAAAAATTTTTGCGTGCCTATCATGGCTACAATGGGAGAGGTGGTTGCCGCGAGCCTCTCCCGTGCCCCCCTCATTGATTCAATGCCGCTGTCAGGGCGGATGGATATGTCAAATTTTGAAACAGTGGACGCCGACGTTGAATCAATTAGAGGGGCATGAAGCCCACAATCAAGGGTGCTTTTCCTGGACTCTCCTTTAGATCATGTTTTCTTGTCACTCAGCTGGCACAATTTCGGAAAAAGGTTTGGCAGCGGTTGCCAGCCCTCACCGCGTCTACTTGGTGATTTTAAAACTCGATATAAAACGGGAGCCCTCGTCTAGCACCTCCGTTCGGTGTTGCTCGGGTATTGCATAAATTTATGCCATCGGCGCGAATCCCCCAATGAATGCCTACATGCCTGGACCCTCTCTTAGATCACCTTCTTCGATTACTCGACCGACACAACTAAGGAAGAGACTTGGCAACGGTTTCCATTCTACAGCGCGTCTGTTTAGCAATTTCGAAGTTGATCTAATGGCGAGCCCTTGTCTCTAGCCATGAGGTGGGTGCTTGGCGCTCTAGCAAAATTTTTTGCATGCCTATCGCGGTGGCTACAAGGGGAGAGGTGGTTGCCGCGAGCCTCTCCCGTGCCCCCCTCATTGATTCAATGCCGCTGTCAGGGCGGATGGATATGTCAGATTTTGAAATGGTGGACGCCGACGTTGAATCAATTAGAGGGGCATGAAGCCCACCCTCGAGGGTGCTATTCCTAGACTCTCCTTTAGATCATGTTTTCTTGTCACTCAGCTGGTGCAATTTCGGAAAAAGGTTTGGCAGCGGTTGCCAGCCCTCACCACACCTACCTGGTGATTTTAAAAGTCGATCTAAAATGGGAGCCCTCGTCTAGCACCTCCGTCCGATGTTGCTCGGGTATTGCATAAATTTATGCCATCGGCGCAAATCTCCCATCGAATGCCTACGCTTGGACCCTCTCTTAGATCACCTTCTTCGATCACTTGACCAACACAACTACGGAAGAGACTTGGCAGCGGTTGCCATTCTACAGCGCGTCTGTTCAGCGATTTCAAAGTTGATCTAATGGCGAGCCCTTGTCTCTAGCCATGAGGTGGGTGCTTGGCACTCTAGCAAAATTTTTTGCATGCCTATCGCGGCTGCAACGGGAGAGGTGGTTGCCGCGAGCCTCTCCCGTGCCCCCCTCATTGATTCAACGCTGCTGTCAGGGCGGATGGATATGTCAGATTTTGAAACGGTGGACGCCGACGTTGAATCAATTAGAGGGGCATGAAGCCCACCCTCGAGGGTGCTATTCCTTGACTCTCCTTTAGATCATGTTTTCTTGTCACCTAGCTGGCGCAATTTCGGAAAAAGGTTTGGCAGCGGTTGCCAGCCCTCACCGCGTCTACTTGGTGTTTTTAAAACTCGATCTAAAACGGGAGCCCTCGTCTAGCACCTCCGTCTAGTGTTGCTCGGGTATTGCATAATTTTTTTGCTATCGGCGCAAATCCCGCAACGAATCCCTAGCCTTGGACTCTCTCTTAGATCACCTTCCTCGATCACTCGATCGACGCAATTACGGAAGAGTCTTGGCAGCGGTTGCCATTCCACAGCACGTCTGTTCAGCGATTTCGAAGTTGATCTACTAATGGCGAGCCCTTGTCTAGCCATGAGGTGGGTGCTTGGGGCTCTAGCAATTTTCAGTGCTGGTGTTCACGAAAGACACGTTATTTGGATTTTTGGAATATTGGCACCAGCATCGTTTCTATTGGGAGGGCCGTGAAGCCATCCCGATTTTGCTATGCGAGGGCTCTCTCTCCCAGAGTCGTTCTCTACACAACAACTTCTTTGGCACAAAATTTTCAGAATGGTTCGGCAGCGGTTGTCGTTCCAATGGTGCCGTTGTGGTGGTTGCCTGGGTAGCGATCTGAAGGGCGACCCGTCATCTAGCAGTTGGCCTGCACATCACGAGTGACAAGGGAGCCTTTGTTATCGGAAGCTCCCCGTGGCCATTTGATTAGAAGAGCCATTGCTTGTTTGTGCAAGGATGAATGCAGCCTCGGATTCCAAACGAAATCAACGATTTCGGATCTATATAAGATCGGAATGAAGCAGCAGCACAGCCCATTTGCTATGCGCGGCTCCCGAAAGTTTCTCTTCTTTCTCACTCCATTGCCACAATTTTGGGAGTTGTTCGACAGCGATTGTCGTTCCAATGTGTCATTGCGGTGATCTGGAGAGTGATGCTAAGGGCGGGAGCTTGTGTCTAGAATTTGGGATGTTTGTGCGAGCGAGCAGGGGAGCTTCTCTTATCAGAACCTCTCCGTGGCCTTTGAATATATAGACCCAGTGCCGACGATATCGATGGATGCGAGCCCTTGGATTCCAAATTTGTCCACAGCTAACATTGGTTTTTGTGAGAGATGGGCACGAAAGCACATCCTGATTGCTACGCGGGAGCTCCATAAGGTCGCCTCTGTGCCAACTCGATCGGCACAACATTGGGAGTGGTTCGACAGTGGTTGACGTTTCAATGTGTCATCGGGGGATGTCTTGGAAAGTGGTCTTTCTTTCAAGGGTGAGCTCGCGTCTAGACATTGGATTGTGCATCGCGTCACAAGTGAATGGGGAGATCTCTCTGTGAACGGCGGCATGGTGATTGCAAGAGAAAATTGACTTAGTCGGAGCCATTGGCCTTGGGCCATTGTGACGGCCTGGCAATTTCTCTTTAATTGCAACCTATGTTTGCGCAGTAGCAGAGTTTGCATGTAAGATGGGCCCTATTCTCGAGAGTTCCAGGAGATGACCTCTGGAACTTTTGGATTGGGCCCCTTCAAGGTGAAATTCATCCAGTTGATCAGATGAGCTCGATGACCATTTCAGTCCCTTGGCTCCATGAACTCACATCTCCTAACCGATGGCAATCTTTTGCTCCTCTGCCGACCTCATAAAAAATTGGGTCGTGAATGGCTGTTTGGTAGGAATTCTAAAGGATTTGGATTTTTAAGGCAGATGTCATTGTGCTCGCTAATTTCTAATGCAGAGCGAGCCTCGCACTAATAGCTTATATAGGAGAGGTGGTTGTCGCGAGCCTCTCCCGTGCCCCCCTCATTAATTCAACACCGGTGTCAAGGCGGATGGATATGTCAGATTTTGAAATGGTGGACACCGACGTTGAATCAATTAGAGGGGCATGAAGCCCACCCCGGATGTGCTATTCCTCAACTCTCCTTTAGATCATGTTTTCTTCTCACTCAGCTGGCGCAATTTCAGAAAATGGTTTGGCAGCGGTTACCATCCCTCACCGCGTCTACTTGGTGATTTTAAAACTCGATCTAAAATGGGAGCCCTCGTCTAGCACCTCCGTCCGGTGTTGCTCGGGTATTGCATAAAATTATGCCATCGGCGCGAATCCCCCAACGAATGCCTATGCTTGGACCCTCTCTTAGATCACCTTCTTTGATCACTCGACCGACGCAACTACGGAAGAGACTTGGCAGCGGTTGCCATTCTATAGCGCGTCTATTCAGCGATTTCAAACTTGATCTAATGGCGAGCCCTTGTCTCTAGGCATGAGGTGGGTGCTTGGCGCTCTAGCAAAATTTTTTGCATGCCTATCGCGGCTACAATGGGAGAGGTGGTTGTCGTGAGCCTCTCCCGTGCCCCCCTCATTGATTCAACGCCGCTGTCAGGGCAGATGGATATGTCGAATTTTGAAAAGGTGGACGCCGACGTTGAATCAATTAGAGGGGCATGAAGCCCACCCTCGAGGGTGCTATTCCTGGACTCTCCTTTAGATCATGTTTTCTTGTCACTCAGCTGGCGCAATTTTGGAAAAAGGTTTGGCAGTGGTTGCCAGCCCTCACTGCGTCTACTCGGTGATTTTAAAACTTGATCTAAAACGGGAGCCCTCGTCTAGCACCTCCGTCCGGTGTTGCTTGGGTATTGCATAAATTTATGCCATCAGCGTGAATCCCCCAACAAATGTCTATGCTTGGACCCTCTCTTAGATCACCTTCTTCGATCACTCGACCGATGCAACTATGGAAGAGACTTGGCAGCGGTTGCCATTCTACACCGCGTCTGTTCAGCGATTTCGAAGTTGATCTAATGGCGAGCCCTTGTCTCTAGGCATGAGGTGGGTGCTTGGCACTCTAGCAAAATTTTTTGCGTGCCTATCGCGACTACAAGGGGAGAGGTGATTGCCGCAAGCCTCTCCCGTGCCCCCCTCATTGATTCAACGCCGCTGTCAGGGCAGATGGATCTGTCAGATTTTGAAATGGTGGACGCCGACGTTGAATCAATTAGAGGGGCATGAAGCCCACCCTCGAGGGTGCTATTCCTGGACTCTCCTTTAGATCATGTTTTCTTATCACTCAGCTGGCGCAATTTTGGAAAAAGGTTTGGCAGTGGTTGCCAGCCCTCATCGCGTCTACATGGTGATTTTAAATCTCGATCTAAAACGGGAGCCCTCGTCTAGCACCTCCGTCCGGTGTTGCTCGGGTATTGCATAAATTTATGCCATCGGCGCGAATCCCCCCAACGAATGCCTACACTTGGACCCTCTCTTGGATCACCTTGTTCGATCACTCGACCGACGCAACTACGGAAGAGACTTGGCAGCAGTTGCCATTCAACAGCGCGTCTGTTCATTGATTTTGAAGTTGATCTAATGGCGAGCCCTTGTCTCTAGCCATGAGGTGGGTGCTTGGCGCTCTAGCAAAATTTTTTGCGTGCCTATCGCGTAAAGCATGTTTTCTAGTCACTCAGCTGGCGTAATTTTGGAAAAAGGTTTGGCAGTGGTTGCCAGCCCTCACCGCGTCTTCTTGGTGATTTTAAAACTCGATCTAAAACGGGAGCCCTCATCTAGCGGCTCTGTGCCAACTCGATCGACACAACATTGGGAAATGGTTTGACAGCGGTTGTCATTCCAATGTGTCATCGGGGGATGCCTTGGAAAGTGGCCTTTCAAGGGTGAGCTCGCATCTAGCCCTTGGATTGTGCGTCACGTCACAAGTGAATGGGGAGATCTCTTTGTGAACGGCGGCATGGTGATTGCAAGAGAAAATTGACTTAGTCGGAGCATTGGCCTTGGGCCATTGTGACGGCCTTGCAATTTCTCTTTAATTGCAACCTATGTTTGCACAGTAGCAGAGTTTGCATGTAAGATGGGCCTTGTTCTTGAGAGTTCCAGGAGATGACCTCTGGAACTTTTGGATTGGGCCCCTTCAAGGTGAAATTCATCCAGCTGATCGGATGAAGCTCAATGTGCTTGTATCTATTCCGAGATGGTAATGATGGATATTAATCTATGGTGCTAGAGTATTATCCCATTCGGTAATCGCAATGGCGGAGCTGGTGGGAAGTACTTGTCACTTTGTTTTGATGGATATAACCCTATATGTAGGTGTCTGCACGGCTTGCAACACACTGCACATTTGGTGTTCGATTTTAAGATGTGCTTTTTGCTGAGTGTGTATGGAGTTGTATCTTTTAGCCAAGGGCTCCGTCTCATTGGCACGTTCTATCATTGCATTTTTATCCTGCCCGGACGGCAAGAAGGAAAGAGATGGTTGCATGGGTGCATTGCTCGACGTCCCTAATTTCATCAAGGGTCCACTCTCCACCCTAAGTTTTTTGCCGATCGGTAGAGCCTTGGGATTGAGAGGGGGGCCGGCGAAAGGTTTGGTTGCCGCATAATTTATTCGCTAGTGCATTCTCGGTGCATGCTCACCTCTTCACTGTCTCATCCTACAGAAGTGCATGGCACTGTCGTGACAGCCTTTGTGGTCTGGGCTAGTAGAAGTGTAGAGTATTATCGATAATTTTTGTTTAAATGCGGAAACTCTCCATGCCCTGTCCTGCCCTGTGCGATCTGAACGGCTGCGGCTCGTGGGTTCTGCGGGAGATACTCTTCTTCAGCTCCCCCCTAAAGAGAGCGTTTGATGTTTGCATTGTGTGGACAAAAAGCCCAAGGCGTTTCATCTCTCTCTTCAGATGCAAAATTCTGGGAGGGCTTGCCGAAGTATGGCCGTTTGTATGGGGTGCACCAAAAAGCGTGTAGGGGGCATATGCCTAGGAAATGGATGTCTCTGAGTGTCCTTACTCGGTCGCGTGCGCGGTGTACATCTTTGCATTACGACCCTGCTGCGAGCATTTGTGATTCAAGCATTTTGGGGGAACGGGTTTCGTACGAGATGTTCTTCTCAGGCTCCTTCGAACCAGAGCACTTGTCTTTGCAATGCTCTGACAAGTGCAAGCCCAACGTGTCTATCTAGGGGAAGAAATCACATGAATTCTTTTTGCCGAGATGTGGGTGCTTGCGGGTGGTTCCCTCATAGTGCCAGTTCTTCGGTAATGTGCATGTGCATGAGATTGAAGCTTGTCCAACAACGCTAGTGTGAGTGTTCAGCCGTAGGAACTCTTCTGTACCTGTGCTGGCAGATCACGTGTCACGGGGAACGGTTAGCGAGGCTGTGCTGGGAAAGGAGATATTTGCCAGAGATATTTGACATGTCCGTGTATGCGGGCGGGCTCTCATCACCTATAAATGTGCAGAGGGGGTGTTGTTATACACGATGCCCTCAAGCGGCCTTATAATTGAGGTGGTCGCGTGCACAGTGATGCCCCCGCCAATCGCATAACCAGCCATGTTTTCGACTCGCACGGCCCTTCACCCTTCAGCACGGTAGTCTCCGTTGGCACTTCGACAACCAGCTCTTCGTCATGGGAAAATGTTTGTTGCGATCGAGAAGGATTTTTTCTGTGCGGGTGCACCTCAACAGGTGTGTAGGAGGCATATGCCTGGGAAATGGATGTCTCTGAGTGGCCTTACAATTGAGGTGGCTATGTGCGCGGTGCATCTCGTACAGACTCGAGGCTTCTTTCCGAGTAGTGGCGACAGTGAGTTCAAGGGTAAAGGGTTCTGTACGGGATGTTCTTCCCAGGTGCTTGTGAACCGAGGCTCCCTGTTCGGCCCTCTCCGGTCGACGATGGGACACTTTCCTCTTGTGCGAAATCTTTGAGCGTTGCGAGTCCTGCATGTGCTGTGAACATCATTCTTGTTGCTTGGTCGACGGATTATGTTTGGATGCATGACGGAGCGAATGCAAATTTTGGTTTCCCATCGCGGCGGGCATCCCTTGGCTGTAGAAAGTCTTGGGGGTCCCCTCATTGTTAGAAGCTACCTGGTCGATCCTGCCAGTAGTCATATGCTTGTCTCAAAGATTAAGCCATGCATGTCTAAGTATGAACTATTTCAGACTGTGAAACTGCGGATGGCTCATTAAATCAGTTATAGTTTCTTTGATGGTACTTTGCTACTCGAATAACCGTAGTAATTCTAGAGCTAATACGTGCACCAAATCTTGACTCTCGAAAGGGATGCATTTATTAGATAAAAGGCCGACGCGGGCTCGCCCGCTATTGCGATGATTCATGATAACTCGACGGATCGCACGGCCTTTGTGCTGGCAACGCTTCATTCAAATTTCTGCCCTATCAACTTTCAATTGTAGGATAGAGGCCTACCATGGTGGTGACGGGTGATGGAGAATTAGGGTTCGATTCCGGAGAGGCAGCCTGAGAAATGGCTACCACATCCAAGGAAGGCATCAGGCGCACAAATTACCCAATCCTGACACGGGGAGGTAGTGACAATAAATAACAATACTGGGCTCATCGAGTCTAGTAATTGGAATGAGTACAATCTAAATCCCTTAACGAGGATCCATTGGAGGGCAAGTCTGGTGCCAGAAGCCGTGGTAATTCCAGCTCCAATAGCGTATATTTAAGTTGTTGCAGTTAAAAAGCTCGTAGTTGGACCTTGGGTCGTCACGGTCGGTCTGCCTTCTGGGTGTGCACTGGCCCTCACGTCCCTTCTGCCGGCGGCGTGTTCCTGGCCTTAATTGGCTGGGTCGCGGTTCTGGCGCCGTTACTTTGAAAAAATTAGAGTGCTCAAAGCAAGCCTACGCTCTGAATACATTAGCATGGAATAACGCGATAGGAGTCTGGTCCTGTTCCGTTGGCCTTCGGGACCAGAGTAATGATTAATAGGGACTGTCGGGGGCATTCGTATTTCATTGTCAGAGGTGAAATTCTTGGATTTATGGAAGACAAACCACTGCAAAAGCATTTGCCAAGGATGTTTTCATTAATCAAGAACGAAAGTTGGGGGCTCGAAGAGGATCAGATACCGTCCTAGTCTCAACCATAAACGATGCTGACCAGGGATCGGCGGATGTTGCTCTAAGGACTCTGCCAGCACCTTCTGAGAAATCAGAGTGTTTGGGTTCCGGGGGGAGTATGGTCGCAAGGCTGAAACTTAAAGGAATTGACGAAAGGGCACCACCAGGAGTGGAGCCTGCGGCTTAATTTGACTCAACACGGGGAAACTTACCAGGTCCAGACATAGTAAGGATTGACAGATTGAGAGCTCTTTCTTGATTCTATGGGTGGTGGTGCATGGCCATTCTTAGTTGGTGGAGCAATTTGTCTGGTTAATTCTGTTAACGAATGAGACCTCAGCCTGCTAACTAGCTACGTGGAGGTTCCCCTTCGTGGCCAGCTTCTTAGAGGGACTATGGCCTCCTAGGCCATGGAAGTTTGAGGCAATAACAGGTCTGTGATGCCCTTAGATGTTCTAGGCCGCACGCGCGCTACACTGATGCAACCAACGAGTTTCTCTCCATGGCCCGAAAGGTTTGGGAAATCTTGCCAAATTGCATCGTGATGGGGATAGACCATTGCAATTATTGATCTTCAACGAGGAATTCCTAGTAAGCGCGAGTCATCAGCTCGCGTTGACTACATCCCTCCCCTTTGTACACACCGCTCGTCGCTCCTACCGATTGAATGATCCGGTGAAGTGTTCGGATCGCGGCGACGACGGTAGTTCCTGTCGGTGATGTCACGAGAAGTTCACTAAACCTTATCATTTAGAGGAAGGAGAAGTCGTAACAAGGTTACCGTAGGTGAACCTGCGGTAGGATCATTGTCGGTTCGAGACCCTGAATCGTGTAGGGGATGGAGCTGGCCTCCTCCCCGCCCTCAAAATCTCGGCGATGTGCAGACACTCGACCCTACAGCGATGTGCTGGACAGCCAAGCTACGGGTCCAGCGCCATCGAGGTCGAGGGTCACATCGAATGCCCGTGATCGAAAGCGTGGATTCCTCGCGGGGCGAAGAAGAGACTCCGATGTAATCTGGATTAGGATCGGTGCCTTTGAACGATGTCCGCATCGAAGCGAGAGGTCTCTGCTCAGTTGCAGTTTAGAGGGGGTCCAGGCCTCATCCCCCATTGGGATTTCACGGTCCGATCGCGTGCGCGGCGCTGTGCCAGGGATCCGTCATTTTGACGGCAGCAAGTCGGGACTGTCGCAACCCCCCGTTGCCTTGCCTAGGTGTGTTGACTCGTCGCTTGGAGCGTTCTGTGTTTAGGATGGGTGCACTCGCATGATCCGTTGACATGGATCTCCCATGCATCGCCTCCCACCTTTGTGAGGGGATGGGGCGGGGACACACCACAACGTTCCTTGTCGCACCCATTGGGTGCTCGAGGTTCGGGATGTGTCAACACCCAAAAACACACGGGTGCATCGCGCACCTTAGAAATCCAAAGAAGGAAGCGCGAGCCAGCGCCTTGTGTGCTTGGGTCACCAAAAGGCAAAAACAAAACAAAATCATGACTCTCAGCAATGGATATCTCGGCTCTCGCCACGATGAAGAATGTAGCAAAATGCGATACTTAGTGTGAATTGCAGAATCCCGTGAATCATCAAGTCTTTGAATGCAAGTTGCACCCGAGGCCTCAGCCAAGGGCACGTCTGCTTGGGCGTCGCACTACAAAATTTTGCCCTCCCCGGCGAGGAGCGGAGATGGCCATCCATGTTTGCAAGTGGCGCACGGTCGGCTGAAATGAGCACGAGGTCTATCGATCCGTCGCGACGAGCGGTGGCTCGCAAAGGCCGGCGTTGGTTTGCACCGATCGAACGATTCCTCGCGAGGAACTTTATTCTGGGCTCAGTGGCTCGCCGCAGTGCGGGCATTGCTGCATCTCTACCGCGTCCCCAAGTCAGGCGTGAGTACCTGCTGAGTTTAAGCATATCAATAAGCGGAGGAAAAGAAACTTACCAGGATTCCCCTAGTAACGGTGAGCGAACCGGGAAGAGCCCAGCATGAAAATCGACGGCCGCGCCTGTCGAATTGTAGTCTATAGAAGCGTCCTCAGCGAAGGACCAGGCCCAAGTCCCCTGGAAGGGGGCGCCGGAGAGGGTGAGAGCCCCGTCGGGCCCGGACCCTGTCGCACCACGAGGCACTATCGGCGAGTCGGGTTGTTTGGGAATGCAGCCCTAATCGGGTGGTAAATTCCATTCATCAAGTCACCCCGCCAGGTTGGCCCACCAAGTCGAATCTTTAAGTCCGTTCATCAAGTCACCCCACCAAGTACTCTAACCAAGTCGATTCTTCAAGTGCGTTCATCAAGTCACCCGACCAACTACTGTCACCAAGTCGACTCTTTAACTATGTTCATCAAGTCACCCCACCAAGCACTCTCACCACGTCAACTCTTTAGGTCCGTTCATAAAGTCACCCCACCAAGTCGACCCTTCAAGTGCGTTCATCAAGTCACCCCACCAAGTACTCTCACCAATTCGACTCTTTAAGTCTTTTCATCAAGTCACCACACCAAGTACTCTCACCAAGTCAACTCTTTAGGACCGTTCATCAAGTCACCTCGCCAAGTCGACCCTTGAAGTCCGTTCATCAAGTCACCCCACCAAGTACTCCCACCAAGTCGACTCTTTAAGTCAGTTCACAAAGTCACCCAACCAGGTCGGCCAACCAAGGACTCTCACCAAGTCGACTCTCTAAGTCTGTTCATCAGGTCACCCCACCGAGTACTCTCACCAAGTCAACTCTTTAGGTCCGTTCATCAAGTCACCCTGCAAAGTCGACCCTCTAAGTTCGTTCATCCAGTCACCCCACCAAGTCGACTCTTTAAGTCCTTTCATCAAGTCACCCCGCCAAGCCGAATCTTTAAGTCCGTTCATCAAGTCACCAGAACAACTACTCTCACCAAGTTGACTCTATAAGTCTGTTCATCAAGTCGGCCCACCAAGTACTCCCACCAAGTTGACTCTTTAAGTCCGTTCATCAGTTCACCTCGCCAAGTACTCTCACCAAGTCAACTCTTTAGGTCTGTTCATCAAGTCACCCTGCCAAGTCAACCCTTTAAGTCCGTTCATTGAGTCGCCCCGCCGAGTTGCTTCTCTAAGCCCACTCACCGTGTCAGGTCACCATGTCGGTTGTTCAAGTACGTTGCCAAGTCAACTCTTTAAGTTCGCTCACTAGGTCAGCCCGGCCAAGTCGCCTCTTTAAGTTTGTTCGCCAGGTCGGCCCGCCCAAGTCGCATCAGCAGGCTAACTCACCGAGTCACCTCACGAAGTTGACTCTTTAAGTGCGCTCACCAAGTCAGCTCACCAAGTCGACTCACCATCTCGCCTCGATAAGTTGGCTTGCCGAGTTACCCCACCAAGTCGTCGCCTCTTTAAGCCCGCTCACTGTGTCACCCGACCAACTACTCTCACCAAGTTGACTCTTTAACTATGTTCATCAAGTCACCCCACCAAGCACTCTCACCACGTTAACTCTTTAGGTCCGTTCATAAAGTCACCCCACCAAGTCGACCCTTCAAGTGCGTTCATCAAGTCACCCCACCAAGTACTCTCACCAATTCGACTCTTTAAGTCTTTTCATCAAGTCACCACACCAAGTACTCTCACCAAGTCAACTCTTTAGGGCCGTTCATCAAGTCACCTCGCCAAGTCAACCCTTGAAGTCCATTCATCAAGTCACCCCACCAAGTACTCCCACCAAGTCGACTCTTTAAGTCAGTTCACGAAGTCACCCAACCAAGTCAGCCCACCAAGGACTCTCACCAAGTCGACTCTCTAAGACTTTTCGTCAGGTCACCCCATTGAGTACTCTCACCAAGTCAACTCTTTAGGTCCGTTCATCAAGTCACCCCACAAAGTCAACCCTCTAAGTTCTTTCGTCCAGTCACCCCACCAAGTCGACTCTTTAAGTCCTTTCGTCAAGTCACCCCGCCAAGCCGACTCTTTAAGTCCGTTCATCAAGTTACCAGAGCAACTACTCTCACCAAGTTGACTCTATAAGTCCGTTCATCAAGTTGGCCCACCAGGTACTCCCACCAAGTTGACTCTTTAAGTCCGTTCATTAGTTCACCCCGCCAAGTACTCTCACCAAGTCAACTCTTTAGGTCCGTTCATCAAGTCACCCCGCCAAGTCGACCCTTTAAGTCCGTTCATCAAGTCGCCCCGCCGAGTTGCTTCTCTAAGCCCACTCACCATGTCAGCTCACCAAGTAAGTTGTTCAAGTACGTTGCCAAGTCAACTCTTTAAGTTCGCTCACCAGGTCAGCCCGCCCAAGTTGCCTCTTTAAGTTCGTTCACCAGGTCGGCCCGCCCACGTCGCATTAAAGAGCTAACTCGCCGAGTCACCTCAAGAAGTTGACTCTTTAAGTGCGCTCACCAAGTCAGCTCACCAAGTCGACTCACCATCTCGCCTCGATAAGTTGGCTTGCCGAGTTACCCCACCAAGTCGTCGCCTCTTTAAGCCCGCTCACTGTGTCAGCTCGTCAGGTCGGCTCACCAAGTCGACTAATCAAGTAGGCCCACCAAGTCGCCTCAAGGATAGCTCCTCACCATGAGTCGCCTCACCATGTTGACTCAATGAGTCACCTCACCATGTTGACTCTTTGAGCCCGCTCGCCAGGTCGCCTCACCAGGTCGACTCAAGTACGTTGCCAAGTCGACTCTTTAAGTTTGCTCGCCAGGTCGACTCGCCAAGTCAGCTCACCATGTCATCTCAACAAACCAACTCGCCGAGTCGCCTCACCACGTCGCCTCTCTAATACCACTCGCCAAGTTGCCCCACCAACTCGCCCCGTTAGGCCCACTCACCACATCGCCCCGTTAGGACCACTCTCACCAAGTGGACTCTCTAAGTCTGCTCATAAAGTCGAGCCACCAAGTACTCTCACCAAGTCGACTCTTTAAGTCCTTTCATCGAGTCACCCCACCAAGTACTCTCACCAAGTCAACTCTTTAGGTCCATTCATAGAGTCACCCCACCAAGTCGACCCTTCAAGTGCGTTCATCAAGTCACCCCACCAAGTTGACTCTTTAAGTTCATTCATCAAGTCACCCCGCCAGGTCAGCCCACAAATTACTCTCACCAAGTCGACTCATTAAGTTCATTGTCCAAGTCACCCCGCCAGGTTGGCCCACCAAGTGGACTCTTTAAGTTCATTCATGAAGTCACTCTGCCAAGTCGGCCCACCAGGTTGACTCTTTAAGTTCGTTCATGAAGTCACCCTGCCAGGTCAACCCACCAACTACTCTCACCAAGTCGACTCTTTAAGTTTGCTCACCAAGTCACCCCGCCAGGTCGGCCCACAAAGTACTCTCACCAGGTTGACTCTTTAGGTTTGTTCATCAGGTCACCCCACCGAGTACTCTCACCAAGTTGACAATTTAAGTTCGTTCATAAAGTTGCCCCGCCAGGTCGGCCCACCAAGTACTCTCACCAAGTTGACCCTTTAAGTTCGGTCATCAACTCACCCCGCCAGCTCGGCCCACCAAGTGCTCTCACAAAGTCGACTCTTTAGGTTCGTTCATCAATTCACCCCGCCAGCTTGGCCCACCAAGTTCTCTCACCAAGTCGACTCTTTAAGTTCGTTCATCAAGTCAGCCCACCAGTTCGACCCACCAAGTACTCTCACAATGTCGATTCTCTAAGTTCGTTCATCAAGTCACCCTGCCAGGTCAGCCAACCAAGTACTCTCACCAAGTCACCCCGCTAGTTCGACCCACCAAGTCGACTCTTTAAGTTCATTCATCAAGTCACCCAACCAAGTCGGCCCACCAAGTCGACTCTTTAAGTCCGTTCATCAAGTCACGTGACCAGGTCAGCCCACCGAGTACTCTCACCAAGTCGACTCTTTAAGTTTGTTCATCAAGTCACCCGGCCAGGTCGGCCCACCAAGTCACCAAGTATTCTCACCAATTCGACTCTCTAAGTCCGTTCATCAAGTCACCCTGCCAGGTTTGCCCACCAAGTCGAATCTTTAAGTCCGTTCATCAAGTCACCCCACCAAGTACTCTAACCAAGTCAATTCTTCAAGTGCGTTCATCAAGTCACCCGACCAACTACTCTCACCAAGTCGACTCTTTAACTATGTTCATCAAGTCACCCCACCAAGCACTCTCACCACGTCAACTCTTTAGGTCCGTTCATAAAGTCACCCCACCAAGTCGACCCTTCAAGTGCGTTCAACAAGTCACCCCACCAAGTACTCTCACCAATTTGACTCTTTAAGTCTTTTCATCAAGTCACCACACCAAGTACTCTCACCAAGTCAACTCTTTAGGACCGTTCATCAAGTCACCTCGCCAAGTCAACCCTTGAAGGCCGTTCATCAAGTCACCCCACCAAATACTCCCACCAAGTCGACTCTTTAAGTTAGTTCACGAAGTCACCCAACCAGGTCGGCCCACCAAGGACTCTCACCAAGTCGACTCTCTAAGTCTGTTCATCAGGTCACCCCACCGAGTACTCTCACCAAGTCAACTCTTTAGGTCCGTTCATCAAGTCACCCTGCAAAGTCGACCCTCTAAGTTCGTTTATCCAGTCACCCCACCAAGTCGACTCTTTAAGTCCTTTCATCAAGTCACCCCGCCAAGCCGACTCTTTAAGTCCGTTCATCAAGTCACCAGAACAATTACTCTCACCAAGTCGACTCTATAAGTCCGTTCATCAAGTCGGCCCACCAAGTACTCCCACCAAGTCGACTCTTTAAGTCCGTTCATCAGTTCACCCCGCCAAGTACTCTCACCAAGTCAACTCTTTAGGTCCGTTCATCAAGTCACCCTGCCAAGTCGACCCTTTAAGTCCGTTCATCAAGTCGCCCCTCCGATTTGCTTCTCTAAGCCCACTCGCCATGTCAGCTCACCAAGTCGGTTGTTCAAGTACGTTGCCAAGTCAACTCTTTAAGTTCGCTCACCAGGTCAGCCCGCCCAAGTCGCCTCTTTATGTTCGTTCGCCAGGTCGGCCCGCCCAAGTCGCATCAGCGGGCTAACTCGCCGAGTCACCTCATGAAGTTGACTCTTTAAGTGCGCTCACTAAGTCAGCTCACCAAGTCGACTCACCATCTCGCCTTGATAAGTTGGCTTGCCGAGTTACCCCACCAAGTCGTCGCCTCTTTAAGCCCGCTCACCGTGTCAGCTCGTCAGGTCGGCTCACCATGTCGACTAATCAAGTAGGCCCACCAAGTCGCCTCAAGGATAGCTCCTCACCATGAGTTGCCTCACCATGTTGACTCAATGAGTCGCCTCACCATGTTGACTCTTTGAGCCCGCTCACCAAGTCGCCTCACCAAGTCGACTCGAGTACATTGCCAAGTCGACTCTTTAAGTTCGCTCGCTAGTTCAACTCGCCAAGTCAGCTCACCATGTCATCTCAATGAACCAACTCACCGAGTCGCCTCACCACGTTGGCTCTCTAATACCACTCGCCAAGTCACCCCACCAACTCGCCCTGTTACGCCCACTCACCACATCACCCCATTAGGCCCACTCTCACCAAGTGGACTCTCTAAGTCTGCTCATAAAGTCGAGCCACCAAGTACTCTCACAAGGTCAACTCTTTAAGTCCTTTCATCGAGTCACCCCACCAAGTACTCTCACCAAGTCAACTCTTTAGGTCCGTTCATAGAGTTACCCCACCAAGTCGACTCTTCAAGTGCATTCATCAAGTCACCCCACCAAGTCAACTCTTTAAGTTCATTCATCAAGTCACCCCACCAGGTCAGCCCACAAATTACTCTCACCAAGTCGACTCTTTAAGTTCGTTCATCAAGTCACCTCGCCAGGTCGGCCCACTAAGTGGACTCTTTAAGTTCGTTTAGGAAGTCACTCTGCCAAGTCAGCCCACCAGGTCGACTCTTTAAGTTCGTTCATCAAGTCACCCCGCCAGGTTAGCCCACCAACTACTCTCACCAAGTTGACTCTTTAAGTTTGCTCACCAAGTCACCCCGCCAGGTCGGCCCACCAAGTACTCTCACCAGGTCGACTCTTTAGGTTTTTTCATCAGGTCACCCCACCGAGTACTCTCACCAAGTTGACTCTTTAAGTTCGTTCATCAGGTCACCCCGCCAGGTCGGCCTACCAAGTACTCTCACCAAGTTGACCCTTTAATTTCGGTCATCAACTCACCCTGCCAGCTCGGCCCACCAAGTGCTCTCACAAAGTCGACTCTTTAGGTTCGTTCATCAATTCACCCCGCCAACTTGGCCCACCAAGTTCTCTCACCAGGTCGACTCTTTAAGTTCATTCATCAAGTCACCCCGCCAGTTCGACCCACCAAGTACTCTCACAAAGTTGACTCTCTAAGTTCGTTCATCAAGTCACCCTCCCAGGTCAACCCACCAAGTACTCTCACCAAGTCACCGCACTAGTTTGACCCACCAAGTCGACTCTTTAAGTTTGTTCATCAAGTCAGCCGGCCAAGTCGGCCCACCAAGTTGACTCTTTAAGTCCGTTCATCAAGTCATGTGACCAGGTCAGCCCACCGAGTACTCTCACCAAGTCGACCCTTTAAGTTTGTTCATCAAGTCACCCGGCTAGGTCGGCCCACCAAGTCACCAAGTACTCTCACCAAGTCGACTCTCTAAGTCCGTTCATCAAGTCACCCCGCCAGGTCGGCCCACCAAGTCGAATCTTTAAGTCCGTTCATCAAGTCACCCAACCAAGTACTCCAACCAAGTCGATTCTTCAAGTGCGTTCATCAAGTCACCCGACCAACTACTCTCACCAAGTCGACTCTTTAACTATGTTCATCAAGTCACCCCACCAAGCACTCTCACCATGTCAACTCTTTAGGTCCGTTCATAAAGTCACCCCACCAAGTCGACCCTTCAAGTTCGTTCATCAAGTCACCCCACCAAGTACTCTCACCAATTCGACTCTTTAAGTCTTTTCATCAAGTTACCACACCAAGTACTCTCACCAAGTCAACTCTTTAGGACCGTTCATCAAGTCACCTCGCCAAGTTGACCCTTGAAGTCCATTCATCAAGTCACCCCACCAAGTACTCCCACCAAGTCAACTCTTTAAGTCAGTTCATGAAGTCACCCAACTAGGTCGGCCCACCAAGGACTCTCACCAAGTCGACTCTCTAAGTCTGTTCATCAGGTCACCCCACCGAGTACTCTCACCAAGTCAACTCTTTAGGTCCGTTCATCAAGTCACCCCGCAAAGTCGACCCTCTAAGTTCGTTCATTCAGTCACCCCACCAAGTCGACTCTTTAAGTCCTTTCATCAAGTCACCCCGCCAAGCTGACTCTTTAAGTCCGTTCATCAAGTCACCAAAACAACTACTCTCACCAAGTCGACTCTATAAGTCTGTTCATCAAGTTGGCCCACCAAGTACTCCCACCAAGTCGACTCTTTAAGTCCGTTCATCAGTTCACCCCACAAAGTACTCTCACCAAGTCAACTCTTTAGGTCCGTTCATCAAGTCACCCCGCCAAGTCGACCCTTTAAGTCCGTTCATCAAGTCGCCCCGCCGAGTTGCTTCTCTAAGCCCACTCACCGTGTCAGCTCACCAAGTCGGTTGTTCAAGTACGTTGCCAAGTCAACTCTTTAAGTTCGCTCACCAGGTTAGCCTGCCCAAGTCGCCTCTTTATGTTCGTTTGCCAGGTCGGCCTGCCCAAGTCACATCAGCGGGCTACCTCCCCGAGTCACCTCACGAAGTTGACTCTTTAAGTGCGCTCACCAAGTCAGCTCACCAAGTCGACTCACCATCTTGCCTTGATAAGTTGGCTTGCCAAGTTACCCCACCAAGTCATCGCCTCTTTAAGCCCGCTCACCGTGCCAGCTAGTCAGGTTGGCTCACCAAGTCGACTAATCAAGTAGGCCCACCAAGTCACCTCAAGGATAGCTCCTCACCATGAGTCGCCTCACCATGTTGACTCAATGAGTCGCCTCACCATGTTGACTCTTTGAGCCCACTCGCCAGGTCACCTCACCAAGTCGACTCGAGTACGTTGCCAAGTTGACTCTTTAAGTTCGCTCACCAGGTCGACTCGCCAAGTCAGCTCACCATGTCATCTCAACGAACCAACTCGCTGAGTTGCCTCACCACCTCGGCTCTCTAATACCACTCGCCAAGTCGCCCCACCAACTCGCCTCGTTAGGCCCACTCACCACATCACCCCGTTAGGCCCACTCTCACCAAGTGGACTCTCTAAGTCTGCTCATAAAGTCGAGCCACCAAGTACTCTCACCAAGTCGACTCTTTAAGTCCTTTCATCGAGTCACCCCACCAAGTACTCTCACCAAGTCAACTCTTTAGGTCCGTTCATAGAGTCACCCCACCAAGTCAACCCTTCAAGTGCGTTCATCAAGTCACCCCACCAAGTCGACTCTTTAAGTTCATTCATCAAGTCACCCCGCCAGGTCAGCCCACAAATTACTCTCACCAAGTCAACTCTTTAAGTTCATTCATCAAGTCACCCCGCCAGGTCGGCCCACCAAGTGGACTCTTTAAGTTCATTCAGGAAGTCGCTCTGCCAAGTTGGCCCACCAGGTCGACTCTTTAAGTTCGTTCATCAAGTCACCCTGCCAGGTCAGCCCACCAACTACTCTCACCAAGTCGACTCTTTAAGTTTGCTCACCAAGTCACCCCGCCAGGTCGGCCCACCAAGTACTCTCACCAGGTCGACTCTTTAGGTTTGTTCATCAGGTCACCCCACCGAGTACTCTCACCAAGTTGACTCTTTAAGTTCATTCATCAAGTCACCCCGCCAGGTTGGCCCACCAAGTACTCTCACCAAGTCGACCCTTTAAGTTCGGTCATAAACTCACCCCGCCAGCTCGGCCCACCAAGTGCTCTCACAAAGTCGACTCTTTAGGTTCGTTCATTAATTCAACCCGCCAGCTCAGCCCACCAAGTTCTCTCACCAGGTTGACTCTTTAAGTTCGTTCATCAAGTCACCCCGCCAGTTCGACCCACCAAGTACTCTCACAAAGTCGACTCTCTAAGTCTTTTCATCAAGTCACCACACCAAGTACTCTCACCAAGTCAACTCTTTAGGACCGTTCATCAAGTCACCTCGCCAAGTCAACCCTTGAAGTCCGTTCATCAAGTCACCCCACCAAGTACTCCCACCAAGTCGACTCTTTAAGTCAGTTCACAAAGTCACCCAACCAGGTCGGCCCACCAAGGACTCTCACCAAGTCGACTCTCTAAGTCTGTTCATCAGGTCACCCCATAGAGTACTCTCACCAAGTCAACTCTTTAGGTCCGTTCATCAAGTCACCCCGCAAAGTCGACCCTCTAAGTTTGCTCATCCAGTCACCCCACCAAGTTGACTCTTTAAGTCCTTTCATCAAGTCACCCCGCCAAGCTGACTCTTTAAGTCCGTTCATCAAGTCACAAGAACAATTGCTCTCACCAAGTCGACTCTATAAGTCCATTCATCAAGTCGGCCCACCAAGTACTCCCACCAAGTTGACTCTTTAAGTCCGTTCATCAGTTCACCCCGCCAAGTACTCTCACCAATTCAACTCTTTAGGTCCGTTCATCAAGTCACCCCGCCAAGTCAACCCTTTAAGTCCGTTCATCAAGTCGCCCCACCAAGTACTCTCACCAAGTCGACCCTTTAAGTCCTTTCATCAAGTCACCCCACCAAGTTGACTCTTCAAGTCCGTTCATCAAGTCACCAGAAAAAGTAATCTAACCAAGTCGACTCTTTAAGTCTGTCCATAAAGTCACCCCAGCAGGTCGGCCCACCTAATACTCCCACCAAGCCGACTCTTTATGTTCGTTCATCAGTTCATCCCGCCAAGTACTCTCACCAAGTTGACTCTTTAAGTTTTCTCATCAAGTCGAGCCACCAGGTACTCTCACCAAGATGACTCTTTGAGTCCGTTCATCAAGTCGCCCCACCAAGTACTCTAACCAAGTTGATTCTTCAAGTGCGTTCATCAAGTCGCCCCACCAAGTACTCTCACCAAGTTGACTCTTTAAGTCCTTTCATCGAGTCACCCCGCCAAGTACTCTCACCAAGTCAACTCTTTAGGTCCGTTCATAGAGTCACCCCACCAAGTTGACCCTTCAAGTGCCTTCATCAAGTCACCCTGCCAGGTCGGCCCACCAAGTCTAATCTCTAAGTTCGTTCATCAAGTCACCGTCCCGATCTGGCCGAGCCGTTCTGGCCAAGCCATGTTGGCCGAGCTGATCTGGGTGAGCCATTCTGGCTGACCCAATCTGGCCGAGCCATTCTGGGCAAGCCATGCTGGCCGAGCCGATCTGGGCGAGCCATTCTGGCCGAGCCAATCTGGGCGACCCGTTCTGGGCGAGCCGATCTGGGCGACCCATTCTGGCCGAGCCGTGCTGGTTGAGCCGTTCTGGTCGAGCCATGCTGGCTGAGCCGATCTGGGCGAGCCGTTCTGGCCGAGCCGTTCTGGCTGAGCCATGCTGGCCGAGCCGATTTGGGTGAGCCATTCTGGCCGAGCCATGCTGGCCGAGCTGATCTCGGCGAGCTGTTCTGGCCGAGCCGATCTGGCCAAGCTCCAAAAATGGTGTCGTGGATGGCTGTTTGGTCACGTCTATGCCAACTTGATTGGCACAACATTGGGAATGGTTCGACAGTGGTTGTCGTTCCAATGTGTCATCGGGATGTCTTGGAACGCGGCCTTTCAAGGGTGAGCTCGCGTCTAGCACTTGGATTGTGCGTCGTCACAAGTGAATGGGGAGATCTCTTTGTGAATGGTGGCATGGCGATTGCAAGAGAAAATTGACTTAGTAGTCGGAGCATTGGCCTCGGGCCATTGTGACAGCCTTGCAATTTCTCTATAATTGCAACCTATGTTTGTGCAGTAGTAGAGTTTTCATGTAAGATTGGCCTTTGTTCTTGACAGTTCCAAGTACTCTCACCGAGTCACCAAGTCACCATGCTGGCCGACCCGATCTGGCTGAGCCGATTTGGGCGAGCCATGCTGGCCGAGCCAAGCTGGCCGAGCCGATCTAGGCAAGCCATGCTGGTCGACCCGATCTGGGCGAGCCATTTGGGCCGACCCGATCTGGCCGAGCTCCAAAAATGGTGTCGTGGATGGCTGTTTGGTCACATTTTTCATTGAATTGGATTTTTAAGGGAGTTGTCCGTGCTATCGCAGATTTCTAATGCAGAGTGAGCCTCACACTAATAGCTTATATAGGAGAGGTTGTTGCCGCGAGCCTCTCCCATGCCCCTTTCATTGATTCAACATTGGTGTCTAGGCGGATCAGATTGTTGGGTTTTCAAACGGTGTATGCTGATGTTGAATCAATGAAAGGGGCATGAAGCGATCTTAGTGCTTTTCCTCGGCTCTCCTTTAGATCATGTTTTCCGATGACTCAATTTTGGAAAAGGTGAGGTAGCGGTTGCCGATCCATGGCATGTGTTTTTGGTGATTTTAAAACTTGATCAAAACGTGAGCCCTTGTCTAGCAATCCGGCGTTGCTTGGTATAATGGCAATTTGCTATGGGTGCTCGGTGCTCAAGAAATTTGTCATGGTGTACTTGTCGTGGCTACATGGGAGCTTTAATATCGAAAGCTCTCGGCGAAAAATGGTGGTCGAGCCATGCTGGCTGACCCGATCTGGCTTAGCCATTTTCGTCGACCCAATCTGGCTCTTCTTTCTCACTCCATCGGCACAAATTTGGGAGTTGTTGATCAGCGGTTGTCATTCCAATGTGTCATTGCGGTGATCTGGAGAGCGATGCTAAGGGCGGGAGCTTGTGTCTAGGATTTGGGGATGTTTGTGCAAGCGAGCAGGGGAGCTTGTCTTATAGAAACCTCTTCGCGGCCTTTCAATATAGACCCAGTGCCGACGATATCGATGGATACGAGCCTTGGATTCTAAAATTGTTCAGCTAACATTGGTTTTTGTGAGAGATGGTTACGAAAGCACTTCCCGATCGATACGCGGGAGTTCCCTAAGATCGCCTCTATGCCAACTCGATCGGCACAACATTGGGAATGGTTCGACAGCAGTTGTTGTTCCAATGTGTCATCGGGATGTCTTGGAACGCGGCCTTTCAAGGGCGAGCTCACGTCTAGCACTTGGATTGTGCATCATCACAAGTGATTGGGGAGATCTCTCTGTGAACGGCGGCATGGCGATTGCAAGAGAAAATTGACTTAGTAGTCAGAGCATTGGCCTCGGGCCATTGTGACGGCCTTGCAATTTCTCTATAATTGCAACCTATGTTTGCGCAGTAGCAGAGTTTGCACGTTAGATTGGCCTTTGTTCTTGATAGTTCGAAGTACTCTCACCAAGTCAGCAAGTCTCCATCCTGGCCGAGCCTATCTGGCCGAGCCATGCTGGCCGAGCCGATCTGGGCGAGCTCCAAAAACGGTGTCGTGGATGGCTGTTTGGTCACATTTTTCAATGAATTGGATTTTTAAGGGAGTTGTCTACGCTATCACAGATTTCTAATGCAGAGCGAGCCTCGCACTAATAGCTTATATAGGAGAGGTTGTTTCCGCGAGCCTCTCCCATGCCCCTTTCATTGATTCAACATTGGTGTCTAGGCGGATCGGATTGTTGGGTTTTCAAACGGTGTATGCTGATGTTGAATGAATGAAAGGGGCATGAAGCGATCTTAGTGCTTTTCCTCGGCTCTCCTTTAGATCATGTTTTCCGATGACTCAATTTTGGAAAAGGTGAGGCAGCGGTTGCTGATCCATGGCATGTGTTTTTGGTGGTTTTTAAAACTTGATCTAAACGTGAGCCCTTGTCTAGCACTCCGGTGTTGCTTGGTATAATGGCAAATTGCTATGGGTGCTCGGCGCTCTAGCAATTTGTCATGGTGTACTTATCGCAGCTACATAGGAGCTTTAATATCGAAATCTCTCGGTGAAAAATGGTGGCCAAGCCATGTTGGCCGACCCGATCTGGCTTAGCCGTTTTCGTCGACCCGATCTGGCTCTCGTTTCTCACTCCATCGGCACAAATTCGAGAGTTGTTCGACAGTGGTTGTCGTTCCAATGTGTCATTGCGGTGATCTAGAGAGTGATGCTAAGTCCGGGAGCTTGCGTCTAGCATTTGGGGATGTTTGTGCAAGCGAGCAGGGGAGCTTCTCTTATCGGAACCTCTCCGTGGCCTTTGAATATAGACCCAGTGTCGACGATATCGATGGATACGAGCCTTGGATTATAAAATTGTTCAGCTAACATTGGTTTTTGTGAGAGATGGGTATGAAAGCACTTCCTGATCGATACGCGGGAGTTCCCTAAGATCGCCTCTGTGCCAACTCGATCAGCACAACATTGGGAATGGTTCGACAGCGGTTGTTGTTCCAATGTGTCATCAGGATGTCTTGGAACGCGGCCTTTCAAGGGCGAGCTCGCGTCTAGCACTTGGATTGTGCGTCATCACAAGTGAATGGGGAGATCTCTCTGTGAACAGCGGCATGGCGATTGCAAGAGAAAATTGACTTAGTAGTCAGAGCATTGGCCTCGGGCCATTGTGACGGCCTTGCAATTTCTCTATAATTGCAACCTATGTTTGCACAGTAGTAAAGTTTGAATGTTAGATTGGCCTTTGTTCTTGATAGTTCAAAGTACTCTCACCGAGTCAGCAAGTCACCATGCTGGCCAAGCCAATCTGGCCAAGCCATGCTGGCCGAGCCGATCTGGGCGAGCCATTCTGGCCGAGCCGATCTGGGCGAGCTCCAAAAATGGTGTCGTGGATGGCTGTTTGGTCACATTTTTCATTGAATTGGATTTTTATGGTTTTTGTCCGCGCTATCGCAGATTTCTAATGCAGAGCGAGCCTCGCACTAATAGTTTATATAAGAGAGGTTATTGCCGCGAGCCTCTCCCATGCCCATTTCATTGATTCAACATTGGTGTCTAGGCGGATCGGATTGTTGGGTTTTCAAATGGTGTATGCTGATGTTGAATCAATGAAAGGGGCATGAAGAGATCTCAGTGCTTTTCCTCGGATCTCCTTTAGATCATGTTTTCTGATGACTCAATTTTGGAAAAGGTGAGGCAGCAGTTGCCGATCCATGGCGTGTCTTTTTTGGTGATTTTAAAACTTGATCTAAACGTGAGCCCTTGTCTAGCACTCTGGCGTTGCTTGGTATAATGGCAATTTGCTATGGGTGCTCGACGCTCTAGCAATTTTGTCATGGTGTACTTATCACTGCTACATGGGAGCTTTAATATCGAAAGCTCTCGGCAAAAAATGGTGGCCAAGCCATGCTGGCCGACCCGATCTGGCTTAGCCATTTTCATCGACCCGATCTGGCTCTTCTTTCTCACTCCATCGGCACAAATTTGAGAGTTGTTTGACAGCGATTGTCATTCCAATGTGTCATGGCGGTGATCTGGAGAGCGATGCTAAGGGTGGGAGCTTGCATCTAGCATTTGGGGATGTTTGTGCAAGAGAGCAGGGGAGCTTCTCTTATTGGAACCTCTCTGTGGCCTTTCAATATAGACCCAGTGCCGACGATATCGATGGATACGAGCCTTGGATTCTAAAATTGTTCAGCTAATATTGGTTTTTGTGAGAGATGGGTACGAAAGCACTTCCCGATTGATTCACGGGAGCTCCCTAAGATTGCCTCTGTGCCAACTCGATCGGCACAACATTGGGAATGGTTCGACAGTGGTTGTCATTCCAATGTGTCATCGGGATGTCTTGGAATGCGGCCTTTCAAGGGCGAGATCGCGTCTAGCACTTGGATTGTGCGTCGTCACAAGTGAATGGGGAGATCTCTCTATGAACGGTGGCATGGTGATTGCAAGAGAAAATTGACTTAGTAGTCGGAGCATTTGCCTTGGGCCATTGTGATGGCCTTGCAATTTCTTTATAATTGCAACCTATGTTTGCGTAGTAGCAAAGTTTGCATGTAAGATTGGCCTTTGTTCTTGACAGTTCCAGGAGATGACCTCCAGAACTTTTGGATTGGGCTCCTTCAAGGTGAAATTCATCCAGTTGATCGGATGAGCTCGATGACCATTTCACTCCCTTGGCTCCATGAATTCAAATCCCATCCAGCTGCCGTGAAGCCATCCCGATTTTGCTATGCGAGGGCTCTCTCGCCAGAGTCATTCTCTTTGCAACAACTTCTTTGGCAAAAAAATTTCAGAATGGTTCGGCAATGGTTGTCATTCCAATGGTGCCGTTGTGGTGGTTGCCTGGGCAGCGATCTGAAGGGCGAGCCATCGTCTAGCAGTTGGGCTGCGCATCACGGGTGACAAGGGAGCCTTTGTAATCGGAAGCTCCCTGTAACCATTCGATGAGAAGAGCAATTTCTTGTGTGAGCAAGGACGAATGAAGCCTCGGATTCCAAAGGAAATCAACGACATCGGATCTATATATAAGAGCAGAATGAAGCAGCAGCCCGTTTGCCATGCGCAGCTCCCCAAAGTTGCTCATCTTTCTCACTCCATCGGCACAAATTTGGGAGTTGTTTGACAGCGGTTGTCATTCCAATGTGTCATTGCGGCGATCTGGAGAGCGATGCTAAGGGTGAGAGCTTATGTTTAGCATTTGGGATGTTTGTGCGAGTGAGCAGGGGAGCTTCTCTTATCGGAACCTCTCCGTGGCCTTTGAATATATAGACCCAGTGCTGACGATATCGATGGATATGAGCCTTGGATTATAAATTTGTTCACAGCTAAGATTGGTTTTTGTGAGAGATGGGTACGAAAGCACATCCCGATTGCTACGCGGGAGCTCCCTAAGGTCGCCTCTGTACCAACTTGATCGGCACAACATTGGGAATGGTTTGACAATGGTTGTCATTCCAATGTGTCATTAGGGGATGTCTTGGAAAGTGGCCTGGCCTTTCAAGGGCGAGCTCGCGTCTATCACTTGGATTGTGTGTCATGTCGCAAGTGAATGGGGAGATCTCTCTATGAACGGCGGCATGGTGATTGCAAGAGAAAATTGACTTAGTCGGAGCATTGGCCTCGGGCCACTGTGATGGCCTGGCAATTTCTCTTTAATTGCAACCTATGTTTGTGCAGTAGCAGAGTTTGCAAGTAAGATGGTCCTTGTTCTTGAGAGTTCCAAGAGATGACCTCCAGAACTTTTGGATTGGGCCCCTTCAAGGTGAAATTCATCCAGTTGATCGGATGAGCTCGATGACCATTTTAGTCCCTTGGCTCCATGAATTCACATCTCCTAACCGATGACAATCTTTTGCTCCTTAGACGACCTCATTATAAATTGGGTCGTAGATGGCTGTTTGGTCAGAATTTTCAATGATTTGGATTTTTATGGCGGATGTCGGCGTGTTCGCTAATTTCTAATGCAGAGCGAGCCTCGCACTAATAGCTTATATAGGAGAGGTTGTTGCCGCGAACCTCTCCCATGCCCCTCTCATTGATTCAATGGCGATGTCAAGGCGGATGGAAATGTCAGATTTTGAAATGGTGGACGCCAACATTGAATCAATTGGAGGGGCATGAAGCCCACCCTCGAGGTGTTATTCCTCGACTCTCCTTTAGATCATGTTTTCTTGTCACTCAGCTGGCGCAATTTTAGAAAGTAGTTGGGCTGCGCGTCATGAGTGACAAGGGAGCCTTTGTGATCGGAAGCTCCCCATGGCCATTCGATGAGAAGAGCCATTGCTTGTGTGAGCAAGGACAAATGCAGCCTCGGATTCCAAACAAAATCAATGACATCGGATTTATATATAAGAGCAGAATTAAGCAGCAGCAGCCCGTTTGCGATGCGCGGCTCTCCAAAGTTTCTATTCTTTCTCACTCCATCGGGGCACAAATTCGGGAGTTGTTCGACAGCGGTCGTTGTTCCAATGGTGTCATTGCGACGAAATTTTTTCATAGCTAAGATTGGTTTTTGTGAGAGATGGGTATGAAAGCACATCCCGATTTCTACGCGGGAGCTCCCTAAGGTCGCCTCTGTGCCAACTCGATCGGCACAACATTGGGAATGGTTCAATAGCGGTTGTCATTCCAATGTGTCATTAGGGGATGTCTTGGAAAGTGGTCTTTCTTTCAAGGGCGAGCTCGCGTCTAGCACTTGGGTTGTGCATCGCGTCACAAGTGAATGGGGGATGTCTTGGAAAGTGGTCTTTCTTTCAAGGGCGAGCTCGCATCTAGCACTTGGATTGTGCGTCGCATCACAAGTGAATGGGGAGATCTCTCTGTGAATGGCGGCATGGTGATTGCAAGAGAAAATTGACTTAGTCGGAGCCATTGGCCTCGGGCCATTGTGACGACCTCACAATTTATCTTTAATTGCAACCTATGTTTGCGCAGTAGCAGAGTTTGCATGTAAGATGGGCCTGGTTCTCGAGAGTTCTAGGAGATGACCTCTAGAACTTTTGGATTGGGCCCCTTCAAGGTGAAATTCATCCAGTTGATCGGATGAGCTCGATGACCATTTCAGTCCCTTGGCTCCATGAACTCACATCTCCTAACCGATGACAATCTTTTGCTCCTTTGCCGACCTCATAAAAAAATTGGGTCGTGAATGGCTGTTTGGTAGGAATTTTAAAGGATTTGGATTTTTAAAGCAGATGTCGGTGTGTTCACTAATTTCTAATGCAGAGCGAGCCTCGCACTAATAGCTTATATAGGAGAGGTGGTTGCCGAGCGCCTCTCCCATGCCCCCTCATTCATTCAATGCCGATGTCAAGGCGGATGGATATGTCAGATTTTGAAACGGTGGACGCCGACGTTGAATCAATTAGAGGGGCATGAAGCCCACCCCGGATGTGCTATTCCTCGACTCTCCTTTAGATCATGTTTTCTTCTCACTCAGCTGGCGCAATTTTGGAAAAAGGTTTGGCAGCGGTTGCCATCCCTCACCGCGTCTACTTGGTGATTTTAAAACTCGATCTAAAATGGGAGCCCTCGTCTAGCACCTCCATCTGGTGTTGCTCGAGTATTGCATAAAATTATGCCATCGGCATGAATCCCCCAACGAATGCCTATGCTTGGACCCTCTCTTAGATCACCTTCTTCGATCACTCGACCAACGCAACTACGGAAGAGACTTTGCAGCGGTTGCCATTCTACAGCGCGTCTGTTCAGCAATTTTGAAGTTGATCTAATGGCGAGCCCTTGTCTCTAGCCATGAGGTGGGTGCTTGGTGCTCTAGCAAAATTTTTTGCATGCCTATCGTGGCTACAATGGGAGAGGTGGTTGCCACGAGCCTCTCCCGTGCCCCCCTCATTGATTCAATGCCACTGTCAGGGCGGATGGATATGTCAGATTTTGAAAAGGTGGATGCCGACGTTGAATCAATTAGAGGGGCATGAAGCCCACCCTCGAGGGTGCTATTGTTGGACTCTCCTTTAGATCATGTTTTCTTGTCACTCACCTGGCGCAATTTCAGAAAAAGGTTTGGCAGCGGTTGCCAGCCCTCACCACGTCTACTCGGTGATTTTAAAACTCGATCTAAAATGGGAGCCCTCGTCTAGCACCTCCGTCCGATGTTGCTCGGGTATTGCATAAATTTATGCCATTGGCGTGAATCCCCCAACGAATGCCTACGCTTGGACCCTCTCTTAGATCACCTTCTTCGATCACTCGATCGACGCAACTACGGAAGAGACTTGGCAGCGGTTGCCATTCTATAGTGCGTCTGTTCAGCAATTTCGAAGTTGATCTAATGGCGAGCCCTTGTCTCTAGCCATGAGGTGGGTGCTTGGCGCTCTAGCAAAAATTTTTGCGTGCCTATCGCGGCTACAATGGGAGAGGTGGTTGCCGCGAGCCTCTCCCATGCCCCCCTCATTGATTCAACGCCGCTGTTAGGGCGGATGGATATGTCAGATTTTGAAAAGGTGGACGCCGACATTGAATCAATTAGAGGGGCATGAATTCCACCCTCAAGGGTGCTATTCCTGGACTCTCCTTTAGATCATGTTTTCTTGTCACTCATCTGGCGCAATTTCGAAAAAAGGTTTGGCAGCGGTTGCCAGCCCTCACCGTGTCTACTCGGTGATTTTAAAACTCGATCTAAAACAGGAGCCCTCGTCTAGCACCTCTGTCCGGTGTTGCTCGGGTATTGCATAAATTTATGCCATCGGCGTGAATCCCCCAACGAATGCCTATGCTTGGACCCTCTCTTAGATCACCTTCTTCGATCACTCGACCGACGCAACTACGGAAGAGACTTGGCAGCGGTTGCCATTCTAAAGCATGTATGTTCAGCGATTTCGAAGTTGATCTAATGGCGATCCCTTGTCTCTAGCCATGAGGTGGGTGCTTGGCGCTCTAGATAAATTTTTTGCATGCCTATCGTGGCTACAACGGGAGAGGTGGTTGCCGCGAGCCTCTCCCGTGCCCCCCTCATTGATTCAACGTCGCTGTCAGGGCGGATGGATATGTCATATTTTGAAACAGTGGACGCCGACGTTGAATAAATTAGAGGGGCATGAAGCCCACCCTCGAGGGTGCTATTTCTCGACTCTCCTTTAGATCATAATTTCTTGTCACTTAGCTGTCGCAATTTCGGAAAAAGGTTTGGCAGCAGTTGCCAGCCCTCACCGCGTCTACTTGGTGATTTTAAAACTCGATCTAAAACGGGAGCCCTCATCTAGCACCTCCGTTCGGTGTTTCTCGGGTATTGCATAAATTTATGCCATCGGCGCGAAAACCCAATGAATGCCTACACGCTTGGACCCTCTCTTAGATCACCTTCTTCGATCACTCGACCGACGCAACTACGAAAGAGACTTGGCAGCGGTTTCCATTCTACAGCGCGTCTGTTCAGCAATTTTGAAGTTGATCTAATGGCGAGCCCTTGTCTCTAGCCATGAGGTGGGTGCTCGGCACTCTAGAAAAAATTTTTGCGTGCCTATCACAGCTACAATGGGAGAGGTGGTTGCCGCGAGCCTCTCCCATGCCCCCCTCATTGATTCAACGCCGCTGTCAGGGCGGATGGAAATGTTGGATTTTGAAACGGTGGACGCCGACATTGAATCAATTAGAGGGGCATGAAGCCCACCCTCGAGGGTGCTATTCCTGGACTCTCCTTTAGATCATGTATTCTTGTCACTCAGCTGGTGCAATTTCGGAAAAAGGTTTGGCAGCGGTTGCCAGCCCCTCACCGCGTCTACTTGGTGATTTTAAAACTCGATCTAAAACGGGATCCCTCGTCTTGCACCTCTGTCCGGTGTTGCTCGGGTATTGCACAAATTTTTGCCATCGGCACGAATCCCCCAAGGAATGCCTACATGCTTGGACCCTCTCTTAGATCACCTTCTTCGATCACTCAACCGACGCAATTATGGAAGAGACTTGGCAGTAGTTGCCATTCTACACCGCGTCCGTTCTGCGATTTTGAAGTTGATCTAATGGCGAGCCCTTGTCTATAGCCATGAGGTGGGTACTTGGCGCTCTAGAAAAATTTTTTGCGAGCCTATCACGGATACAATGGGAGAGGTGGTTGCTGCGAGCCTCTCCCGTGCCCAGCTCATTAATTCAATGCCGCTATCAGGGTGGATGGATATGTCAAATTTTGAAACGGTGGACGTTGACGTTGAATTAAATTAGAAGGGCATGAAGCCCACCTTCGAGGGTGCTATTCCTAGACTCTCCTTTAGATCATGTTTTCTTTTCACTCAGCTGGCGCAATTTCAGAAAAAGGTTTGGCAGCGGTTGCCAGCCCTCACCGCGTCTTCTTTGTGATTTTAAAACTCGATCTAAAATGGGAGCCCTCGTCTAGCACCTCCGTCCGGTGTTGCTCGGGTATTGCATAAATTTTTTCCATTGGCGCGATTACCCCAACAAATGTCCTACGCTTGGACCCTCTCTTAGATCACCTTCTTCGATCACTCGACCGACGCAACTACGGAAGAGACTTGGCAGAGGTTGCCATTTTACAGTGCGTCTGTTCAGCAATTTCGAAGTTGATCTAATGGCGAGCCCTTGTCTCTAGCCATGATGTGGGTGCTTGGCGCTCTAGCAAAATTTTTTGCGTGCCAATCGTGTAAAAAGCATGTTTTCTAGTCACTCAGCTGGCGCAATTTTGGAAAAAGGTTTGGCAGCGGTTGCCAGCCCTCACCGCGTCTTCTTGGTGATTTTAAAACTCGATCTAAAATGGGAGCCCTCGTCTAGCGGCTCTGTGCCAACTTGATCGGCACAACATTGGGAAATGGTTCGACAGCGGTTGTCATTCCAATGTGTCATCGGGGGATGCCTTGGAAAGTGACCTTTCAAGGGCGAGCTCACGTCTAGCCCTTGGATTGTGCGCCGCGTCACAAGTGAATGGGGAGATCTCTCTGTGAACGGCAGCATGGTGATTGCAAGAGAAAATTGACTTAGTCGGAGCATTGGCCTCGGGCCATTGTGACGGCCTTGCAATTTCTCTTTAATTGCAAACTATGTTTGTGCAGTAGTAGAGTTTGCATGTAAGATGGGCCTTGTTCTTGAGAGTTCCAGGAGATGACCTCCGAAACTTTTGATTGGGCCCCTTCAAGGTGAAATTCATCCAACTGATCGGATGAAGCTCGATGTGCTTGTATCTATTTCGAGACGGTAATGATGGTCATTAATCTGTGGCGGTGAGTATTATCCCATTTGGTAATCGTAATGGCAGAGCTTGTGGGAAGTACTTGTCACTTTGTTTTGATGGATATACCCTATATGTAGGTGTCTGCACGGCTTGCAACACACTACACATTTGGTGTTCGATTCTAAGATGTGCTTGTTGCTGAGTGTGTATGGAGTTGTATCTTTTAGCCAAGGGCTCCGTCTCATTGGCACATTCTATCATTGCATTTTTATCCTGCCCAGACGGCAAGAAGGAAAGAGATGGTTGCACGGGTGCATTGCTCGACGTCCCTAATTTCATCAAGGGTCCACTCTCCACCCTAAGTTTTTGCCGATCGGTAGAGCCTTGCGATTGAGAGGGGGGCCGGCGAAAGGTTTGGTTGCCGCATAATTTATTCGCTAGTGCGTTCTCGGTGCGTGCTCGCCTCTTCACTGTCTCATCCTATAGAAGTGCATGGCACTGTCGTGACAGCCTTTGTGGTCCAGGCCAGTAGAAGCGTAGAGTATTACCAATAATTTTTGTTTGGATGCGGAAACTCTCCATGCCCTATCCTGCCCTGTGCGATCCGAACGGCTGCGGCTCATGGGTTCTGCGGAAGATACTCTTCTTCAGCTCCCCCCTAAAGAGAGCGTTCGGTGTTTGCATTATGTGGACAAAAAGCCCAAGGCATTTCATCTCTCTCTTCAGATGCAAAATTTTGGGAGGGCTTGTCGAAGTATGGCCGTTTGTACAGGGTGCACCAAAAAGCGTGTAGGGGTCATATGCCTGGGAAATGGATGTCTCTGAGTGTCCTTACTCGGTCGCGTGCACAGTGTACATCTTTGCATTACGACCTTGTTGTGAGCATTTGTGATTCGAGCATTTTGGGGGAACGGGTTTTGTACGAGATGTTCTTCTCAGGCTCCTGCGAACCAGAGCGCTCGTCTTTGCAATGCTCTGACAAGTGCAGGCCCAACGTGTCTGTCTAGGGGAAGAAATCGCACGAATGCTTTTTGCCGAGATGTGGGTGCTCGCGGGTGGTTCCCTCGCGGTGCCAGTTCTTTGGTATGTGCATGTGCATGAGATTGAAGCTTGTCCGACAATGCTAGTTTGAGTGTTCATCCGTAGGAAATTTTCTGTACCTGTGCTGGTAGATCATGTGTCACAGGGAACGGTTAGCGAGGCTGTGCTGGGAAAGGAGATATTTGCCAGAGGTTAGACATGTCCGTGTATGCGGGCAGGCTCTCATCACCTATAAATGTGCAGAGGGGGTGTTGTTATACACGATGCCCTCGAGCGGCCTTATAATTGAGGTGGTCGCGTGCACAGTGATGCCCCCGCCAATCGCATAACCAGCCATGTTTTTGACTCGCACGGCCCTTCACCATTCAGCACGGTGGTCTCCGTTGGAACTTCGGCAACCAGCTCTTCATCATGGGAAAATGTTTGTTGTGATCGAGAAGGGTTTTATCTGTGCGGGTGCACCTCAACAGGCATGTAGGAGGCATATGCCTGGGAAATGGATATCTCTGAGTGGCCTTACAATTGAGTTGGCTACGTGCGCGATGCATCTCGTACAGACTCGAGGCTTCTTTCCGAGTAGTGGCGACAGCGAGTTCGAGGGTAAAGGGTTCCATACGGGATGTTCTTCCCAGGTGCCTATGAACCGAGGCTCCCTGTTCGGCCCTCTCCAGTCGACGATGGGACACTTTCCTCTTGTGCAAAATCTTTGAGCGTTGTGAGTCCTGCATGTGCTATGAACGTCATTCTTGTTGCTTGTGCGGCAGATTATGTTTGGATGCATGATGGAGTGAATGCAAATTTTGGTTTCCCATCGCGGTGGGCATCCCTTGGCTGTAGCAGGTCTTGGGGGTCCCCTCATTGTTAGAAGCTACCTGGTCGATCCTGCCAGTCTGCTCATAAAGTCGAGCCACCAAGTACTCTCACCAAGTCGACTCTTTAAGTCCTTTCATTGAGTCACCCCACCAAGTACTCTCACCAAGTCAACTCTTTAGGTCCATTCATAGAGTCACCCCACCAAGTTGACCCTTCAAGTGCGTTCATCAAGTCACCCGACCAAGTCGACTCTTTAAGTTCATTCATCAAGTCACCCCGCCAGGTCAGCCCACAAATTACTCTCACCAAGTCAACTCTTTAAGTTCGTTCATCAAGTCACCCCGCCAGGTCGGCCCACCAAGTGGACTCTTTAAGTTCATTCAGGAAGTCACTCTGCCAAGTCGGCCCACCAGGTCGACTCTTTAAGTTCGTTCATCAAGTCACCCCGCCAGGTCAGCCCACCAACTACTCTCACCAAGTCGACTCTTTAAGTTTGCTCACCAAGTCACCCCGCCAGGTCGGCCCACCAAGTACTCTCACCAGGTCGACTCTTTAGGTTTGATCATTAGGTCACCCCACCGAGTACTCTCACCAAGTCGACTCTTTAAGTTCGTTCATCAAGTCGCCCCGCTAGGTCAGCCCACCAAGTACTCTCACCAAGTCGACCCTTTAAGTTCGGTCATCAACTCACCCCGCCAGCTCGGCCCACCAAGTGCTCTCACAAAGTCGACTCTTTAGGTTCGTTCATCAATTCACCCCGCTAGGTCGGCCCACCAAGTTCTCTCACCAGGTCAACTCTTTAAGTTCGTTCATCAAGTCACCTCGCCAGTTTGACCCACCAAGTACTCTCACAAAGTTGACTCTCTAAGTTCGTTCATCAAGTCACCCTGCCAGGTCAGCCCACCAAGTACTCTCACCAAGTCACCCCGCTAGTTTGACCCATCAAGTCGACTCTTTAAGTTCGTTCATCAAGTCACCCGGCCAAGTCGGCCCACCAAGTCAACTCTTTAAGTCCGTTCATCAAGTCACGTGACCAGGTCAGCCCACCGAGTACTCTCACCAAGTCGACTCTTTAAGTTTTTTCATCAAGTCACCCAGACAGGTCGGCCCACCAAGTCACCAAGTACTCTCACCAAGTCGACTCTCTAAGTTCGTTCATCAAGTCACCCCGCCAGGTCAGCCCACCAAGTCAAATCTTTAAGTCCGTTCATCAAGTCACCCCACCAAGTACTCTAACCAAGTCGATTCTTCAAGTGCGTTCATCAAGTCACCCGACCAACTACTCTCACCAAGTCGACTCTTTAACTATGTTCATCAAGTCACCCCACCAAGCACTCTCACCACGTCAACTCTTTAGGTCCGTTCATAAAGTCACCCCACCAAGTCGACCCTTCAAGTGCGTTCATCAAGTCACCCCACCAAGTACTCTCACCAATTTGACTCTTTAAGTCTTTTCATCAAGTCACCACACCAAGTACTCTCACCAAGTCAACTCTTTAGGACCGTTCATCAAGTCACCTCGCCAAGTCGACCCTTGAAGTCCGTTCATCAAGTCACTCCACCAAGTATGCCCACCAAGTTGACTCTTTAAGTCAGTTCACGAAGTCACCCAACTAGGTCGGCCCACCAAGGAATCTCACCAAGTTGACTCTCTAAGTCTTTTCATCAGGTCACCCCACCGAGTACTCTCACCAAGTCAACTCTTTAGGTCCGTTCATCAAGTCACCCCGCAAAGTCGACCCTCTAAGTTTGCTCATCCAGTCACCCCACCAAGTCGACTCTTTAAGTCCTTTCATCAAGTCACCCCGCCAAGCCGACTCTTTAAGTTCGTTCATCAAGTCACCAGAACAACTACTCTCACCAAGTTGACTCTATAAGTCCGTTCATCAAGTCGGCCCACCAAGTACTCCCACCAAGTTGACTCTTTAAGTTTGTTCATCAGTTCACCCCGCCAAGTACTCTCACCAAGTCAACTCTTTAGGTCCGTTCATCAAGTCACCCCGCCAAGTCAACCGTTTAAGTTTGTTCATCAAGTCGCCCCGCCGAGTTGCTTCTCTAAGCCCACTCACCGTGTCAGCTCACCAAGTTAGTTGTTCAAGTACATTTCCAAGTCAACTCTTTAAGTTCGCTCACCAGGTTAGCCCGCCCAAGTCGACTCTTTAAGTTCATTCGCCAGGTCGGCCCGCCCAAGTCGCATCAGCGGGCTAACTCATCGAGTCACCTCACGAAGTTGACTCTTTAAGTGCGCTCACCAAGTCAGCTCACCAAGTCGACTCACCATCTCGCCTCGATAAGTTGGCTTGCTGAGTTACCCCACCAATTTGGCTTGCTGAGTTACTCTTTGAGCCCGCTCGCCAGGTCGCCTCACCAAGTCGACTCGAGTACGTTGCCAAGTTGACTCTTTAAGTTTGCTCACCAGGTCGACTCGCCAAGTCAGCTCACCATGTCATCTCAACGAACCAACTTACCGAGTCGCCTCACCACGTCGGCTCTCTAATACCACTCGCCAAGTCGCCCCACCAACTCACCCCGTTAGGCCCACTCACCACATTGCCCCATTAGGCCCACTCTCACCAAGCAGACTCTCTAAGTCTGCTCATAAAGTTGAGCCACCAAGTACTCTCACCAAGTCGACTCTTTAAGTCCTTTCATCGAGTCACCCTACCAAGTACTCTCACCAAGTCAACTCTTTAGGTCTGTTCATAGAGTCACCCCACCAAGTTGACCCTTCAAGTGTTTTCATCAAGTCACCCCACCAAGTCGACTCTTTAAGTTCATTCATCAAGTCACCTCGCCAGGTCAGCCCACAAATTACTCTCACCAAGTCGACTCTTTAAGTTCGTTCATCAAGTCACCCCGCCAGGTCGGCCCACCAAGTGGACTCTTTAAGTTCGTTCATGAAGTCACTCTGCCAAGTCGGCCCACCAGGTCTACTCTTTAAGTTTGTTCATCAAGTCACCCCGCCAAGTCAGCCCACCAACAACTCTCACCAAGTCGACTCTTTAAGTTTTCTCACCAAGTCACCCCGCCAGGTCGGCCCACCAAGTACTCTCACTAGGTCGACTCTTTAGGTTTTTTCATCAGGTCACCCCATCGAGTACTCTCACCAAGTCAACTCTTTAAGTTCGTTCATCAAGTCGCCCCACCAAGTCGGCCCACCAAGTACTCTCACCAAGTCGACCCTTTAAGTTCGGTCATCAACTCACCCCGCCAGCTCGGCCCACCAAGTGCTCTCACAAAGTCGACTCTTTAGGTTCGTTCATCAATTCACCCTGCCAGCTCGGCCCACCAAGTTCTCTCACTAGGTCGACTCTTTAAGTTCATTCATCAAGTCACCCCGCCAGTTCGACCCACCAAGTACTCTCACAAAGTCGACTCTCTAAGTTCGTTCATCAAGTCACCCTGCTAGGTCAGCCCACCAAGTACTCTCACCAAGTCACCCCGCTAGTTCGACCCACCAAGTTGACTCTTTAAGTTCGTTCATCAAGTCACCCAGCCAAGTCAGCCCACCAAGTCAACTCTTTAAGTCCGTTCATCAAGTCACGTGACCAGGTCAGCCCACCGAGTACTCTCACCAAGTCGACTCTTTAATTTTGTTCATCAAGTCACCCGGCCAGGTCGGCCCACCAAGTCACCAAGTACTCTCACCAAGTCGACTCTCTAAGTCCGTTCATCAAGTCACCCCGCCAGGTCGGCCCACCAAGTCGAATCTTTAAGTCCGTTCATCGAGTCACCCCACCAAGTACTCTAACCAAGTCGATTCTTCAAGTGCGTTCATCAAGTCACCCGACCAACTACTCTCACCAAGTCGACTCTTTAACTATGTTCATCAAGTCACCCCACCAAGCACTCTCACCACGTCAACTCTTTAGGTCCGTTCATAAAGTCACCCCACCAAGTCGACCCTTCAAGTGCATTCATCAAGACACCCCACCAAGTACTCTCACCAATTCGACTCTTTAAGTCTTTTCATCAAGTCACCACACCAAGTACTCTCACCAAGTCAACTCTTTAGGACCGTTCATCAAGTCACCTCGCCAAGTTGACCCTTGAAGTCCGTTCATCAAGTCACCCCACCAAGTACTCCCACCAAGTCGACTCTTTAAGTTAGTTCACAAAGTCACCCAACCAGGTCGGCCCACCAAGGACTCTCACCAAGTCGACTCTCTAAGTCTATTCATCAGGTCACCCCACCGAGTACTCTCACCAAGTCAACTCTTTAGGTCCGTTCATCAAGTCACCCTGCAAAGTCGACCCTCTAAGTTCGTTCATCCAGTCACCCCACCAAGTCGACTCTTTAAGTCCTTTCATCAAGCCACCCCACCAAGCCGACTCTTTAAGTCCGTTCATCAAGTCACCAGAACAACTACTCTCACCAAGTCGACTCTATAAGTCCGTTCATCAAGTCGGCCCACCAAGTACTCCCACCAAGTCGACTTTTTAAGTCCATTCATCAGTTCACCCCACCAAGTACTCTCACCAAGTCAACTCTTTAGGTCCGTTCATCAAGTCACCCCGCCAAGTGGACCCTTTAAGTCCATTCATCAAGTCGCCCCACCAAGTACTCTCACCAAGTCGACCCTTTAAGTCCTTTCATCAAGTGACCCCACCAAGTCTACTCTTCAAGTCCATTCATAAAGTCACCAGAACAAGTAATCTAACCAAGTTGACTCTTTAAGTCTATCCATAAAGTCACCGCAGCAGGTCGGCCCACCAAGTACTCCCACCAAGCTGACTCTTTATGTTTGTTCATTAGTTCACCCCGCCAAGTACTCTCACCAAGTTGACTCTTTAAGTCTGCTCATCAAGTCGAGCCACCAGGTACTCTCACCAAGTCGACTCTTTGAGTCCGTTCATCAAGTCGCCCCACCAAGTACTCTAACCAAGTTGATTCTTCAAGTGCGTTCATCAAGTCGCCCCACCAAGTACTCTCACCAAGTCGACTCTTTAAGTCCTTTCATCGAGTCACCCCGCCAAGTACTCTCACCAAGTCAACTCTTTAGGTCCGTTCATAGAGTCACCCCACCAAGTCGACCCTTCAAGTGCGTTCATCAAGTCACCCCGCCAGGTCGGCCCACCAAGTCGAATCTCTAAGTCCGTTCATCAAGTCACCGTCCCAATCTGGCCGAGCCGTTCTGGCTGAGCCATGCTGGCCGAGCCGATCTGGGCGAGCCATTCTGGCTGACCCAATTTGTCCGAGTCATTCTGGGCAAGCCATGCTGGCCGAGCCGATCTGGGTGAGCCATTCTGGCCGAGCCGATATGGGCAAACCATTCTAGGCGAGCCGATCTGGGTGACCCGTTCTGGCCGAGCCGTGCTGGCCGAGCCGTTCTGGCCGGGCCATGCTGGTCGAGCCGATTTGGGCGAGCCGTTCTGGCTGAGCTATTCTGGCTGAGCCATGCTGGCCGAGCCGATCTGGGCGAGCCGTTCTGGTCGAGCCATGCTGGTCGAGCCGATCTGGGCGAGCCGTTCTGGCTGAGCCGATCTGGCTGAGCTCCAAAAATGGTGTCGTGGATGGCTGTTTGGTCACCTCTGTGCCAACTCGATCGGCACAACATTGGGAATGGTTTGACAGCAGTTGTCATTCCAATGTGTCATCGGGATGTCTTGGAACGTGGCCTTTCAAGGGCGAGCTCGTGTCTAGCACTTGGATTGTGCGTCGTCACAAGTGAATGGGGAGATCTCTTTATGAATGGCGACATGGCGATTGCAAGAGAAAATTGACTTAGTAGTCAGAGCATTGGCCTCAGGCCATTGTGACGGCCTTGCAATTTCCCTATAATTGCAACCTATGTTTGCGCAGTAGCAGAGTTTGCATGTAAGATTCGCCTTTGTTCTTGAAGGTTCCAAGTACTCTCATCGAGTCACCAAGTCACCATGCTGGCCGACCCGATCTGGTAGAGCCGATCTGGGCGAGCCATGCTGGCCGAGCCAAGCTAGCCGAGCTAATCTGGGCGAGCCATGCTGGCCAACCCGATCTGGGCGAGCCATTCTGGCTGACCCGATCTGGCCGATCCATGGCGTGTGTTTTTGCTGATTTTAAAACTTGATCTAAACGTGAGCCCTTGTCTAGCACTCTGGCGTTGCTTGGTATAATGGCAATTTTCTATGGGTGCTCAGCGCTCTAGCAATTTGTCATGGTGTACTTGTCGCGGCTACATGGGAGCTTTAATATCAAAAGCTCTCGGCAAAAAATGGTGGCCGAGCCATGTTGGCCGTCCCGATCTGGCTTAGCCGTTTTCATTGACCCGATCTGGCTCTTCTTTCTCACTCCATCGGCACCTATTCGGGAGTTGTTCGACAGCGGTTGTCATTCCAATGTGTCATTGCGGTGATCTGGAGAGCGATGCTAAGGGCAGGAGCTTGCGTCTAGCATTTGGGGATGTTTGTGCAAGCGAGCAGGGGAGCTTGTCTTATCAGAACCTCTCCGCGGCCTTTGAATATAGACCCAGTGCCGACGATATCGATGGATACGAGCCTTGGATTCTAAAATTGTTCAGCTAACATTGGTTTTTGTGGGAGATGGTTACGAAAGCACTTCCCGATCGATATGCGGGAGTTCCCTAAGATTGCCTTTGTGCCAACTCAATCGGCACAACATTGGGAATGGTTCGACAGCGGTTGTCGTTCCAATGTGTCATTGGGATGTCTTGGAACGCGGCCTTTCAAGGGCAAGCTCGCGTCTAGCACTTGGATTGTGCGTTGTCACAAGTGATTGGGGAGATCTCTCTATGAACGGCAGCATGGCGATTGCAAGAGAAAATTGACTTAGTAGTCAGAGCATTGGCCTCGGGCCATTGTGACGGCCTTGCAATTTCTCTATAATTCCAACCTATGTTTGCGCAGTAGCAGAGTTTGCACGTTATATTGGCCTTTGTTCTTGACAGTTTGAAGTACTCTCACCAAGTCAGCAAGTCACCATGCTGGCCGAGCCGATCTGGCGAGCCTCTCCCATGCCCCTTTCATTGATTCAACATTGGTGTCTAGGCGGATCAGATTGTTGGGTTTTCAAACGTTGTATGCTGATGTTGAATGAATGAAAGGGGCATGAAGCGATCTCAGTGCTTTTCCTCGGCTCTCCTTTAGATCATGTTTTCCGATGACTCAATTTTGGAAAAGGTGAGGCAGCGGTTGCCGATCCATGGTGTGTCTTTTTTGGTGATTTTAAAACTTGATCTAAACGTGAGCCCTTGTCTAGCACTCCGGCGTTGCTTGGTATAATGGCAATTTGCTATGGGTGCTCAGCGCTCTAGCAATTTTTTCATGGTGTACTTATCGCTGCTACATGGGAGCTTTAATATTGAAAGCTCTCGGCAAAAAATGGTGGCCGAGCCATGCTGGCCGACCCGATCTGGCTTAGCCGTTTTCGTCGACCCGATCTGGCTTTTCTTTCTCACTCCATCGGTACAAATTCGGGAGTTGTTCGACAGCGGTTGTCATTCCAATGTGTCATTGCGGTGATCTGGAGAGTGATGCTAAGGTTGGGAGCTTGTGTCTAGCATTTGGGGATGTTTGTGCAAGAGAGCAGGGGAGCTTCTCTTATCGGAACCTCTCCGTGGCCTTTGAATATAGACCCAGTGTCGACGATATCGATGGATACGAGCCTTGGATTCTAAAATTGTTCAGCTAACATTGGTTTTTTTGAGAGATGGGTACGAAAGCACTTCCCGATCGATTCGCGGGAGCTCCCTAAGATCACCTCTTTGCCAACTCAATCGGCACAACATTGGGAATGGTTCGATAGCGGTTGTCATTCCAATGTGTCATCGGGATGTCTTGGAACGCGGCCTTTCAAGGGTGAGATCGCGTCTAGCACTTGGATTGTGCGTAGTCACAAGTGAATGGGGAGATCTCTCTGTGAACGGCGGCATGGTGATTGCAAGAGAAAATTGACTTAGTAGTCGGAGCATTGGCCTCGGGCCATTGTGATGGCCTTGCAATTTCTTTATAATTGCAACCTATGTTTGCGCAGTAGCAGAGTTTGCATGTAAGATTGGCCTTTGTTCTTGACAGTTCCAGGAGATGACCTCTGGAACTTTTGGATTAGGCCCCTTCAAGGTGAAATTCATCCAATTGATCGGATGAGCTCGATGACCATTTCACTCCCTTGGCTCCATGAATTCAAATCCCATCCAGCTGTCGTGAAGCCATCCTGATTTTGCTATGCGAGGGCTCTCTCCCTAGAGTCATTCTCTTTGCAACAACTTCTTTGGCAAAAAAAATTCGGAATGGATCGGCAGCGGTTGTCATTCCAATGGTGCCGTTGTGGTGGTTGCCTGGGCATCGATCTGAAGGGCGAGCCATCGTCTAGCAGTTGGGCTGCGCATCACGGGTGACAAGGGAGCCTTTGTAATCGGAAGCTCCCCGTGACCATTCGATGAGAAGAGCCATTGCTTGTGTGAGCAAGGACGAATGCAGCCTCAGATTCCAAAGGAAATCAATGACATCGGATCTATATATAAGAGCGGAATGAAGCAGCAGCTAGTTTGCCATGCATGGCTCCCCAAAGTTGCTCATCTTTCTCACTCCATTGGCACAAATTCGAGAGTTGTTCAACAGCGGTTGTCATTCCAATGTGTTATTGCGGTGATCTGGAGAGCGATGCTAAGGGCGGGAGCTTGTGTCTAGCATTTGGGATGTTTGTGCAAGCAAGCAGGGGAGCTTCTCTTATCAAAACCTCTCCGTGGCCTTTGAATATATAGACCCAGTGCCGACGATATCGATGGATACGAGCCTTGGATTCTAAATTTGTTCACAGCTAAGATTGGTTTTTGTGAGAGATGGGTACGAAAGCACATCCCGATTGCTACGCGGGAGCTTCCTAAGGTCGCCTCTGTGCCAACTCGATCGGCACAACATTGGGAATGGTTCGATAGCAGTTGTCGTTCCAATGTGTCATCGGGGGATGTCTTGGAAAGTGGCCTGGCCTTTCAAGGGCGAGCTCGCATCTATCACTTGGATTGTGCGTCGCGTCACAAGTGAATGGGGAGATCTCTCTGTGAACGGCGGCATGGTGATTGCAAGAGAAAATTGACTTAGTCGGAGCATTGGCCTCGGGCCACTGTGATGGCCTGGCAATTTCTCTTTAATTGCAACCTATGTTTGCGCAGTAGCAGAGTTTGCAAGTAAGATGGTCCTTGTTCTTGAGAGTTCCAGGAGATGACCTCCGGAACTTTTGGATTGGGCCCCTTCAAGGTGAAATTCATCCAGTTGATCGGATGAGCTCGATGACCATTTTAGTCCCTTGGCTCCATGAATTCACATCTCCTAACCGATGAAAATCTTTTTCTCCTTAGACGACCTCATAATAAATTGGGTCGTGGATGGCTATTTGGTCAGAATTTTCAACAATTTGGATTTTTATGGCGGATGTTGGCGTGTTCCCTAATTTCTAATGCAGAGTGAGCCTCGCACTAATAGCTTATATAGGAGAGGTTGTTGCCGCGAACCTCTCCCGTGCCCCTCTCATTGATTCAACGGTGGTGTCAAGGCAGATGGAAATGTTGAATTTTGAAATGGTGGACGCCGACATTGAATCAATTGGAGGGGCATGAAGCCCACCCTTGAGGTGCTATTCCTCGACTCTCCTTTAGATCATGTTTTCTTGTCACTCAGCTGGCGCAATTTTGGAAAGCAGTTGAGCTGCACGTCACGAGTGACAAGGGAGCCTTTTTGATTGGAAGCTCCCCGTGGCCATTCGATGAGAAGAGCTATTGCTTGTGTGAGCAAGGACGAATGCAGCCTCGGATTCCAAACAAAATCAACGACATCGGATCTATATATAAGAGCGGAATGAAGCAGCAGCAGCTCGTTTGCGATGCGCGGCTCCCCAAAGTTGCTATTCTTTCTCACTCCATCAGGGCACAAATTCGGGAGTTGTTTGACAGCGGTCGTCGTTCCAATGGTGTCATTGCATCAAAATTTTTTCATAGCTAAGATTGGTTTTTGTGAGAGATGGGTATGAAAGCACATCCCGATTGCTATGCGGGAGCTCCCTAAGGTCGCCTCTGTGCCAACTTGATCGCCACAACATTGGGAATGGTTCGATAATGGTTGTTGTTCCAATGTGTCATCGGGGGATATCTTGGAAAGTGGTCTTTCTTTCAAGGGCGAGCTTGCGTCTAGCACTTGGGTTGTGCGTCGCGTCACAAGTGAATGGGGGATGTATTGGAAAGTGGTCTTTCTTTTAAGGGCGAGCTCGCATCTAGCACTTGGATTGTGCATCGCATCACAAGTGAATGGGCAGATCTCTCTGTGAACGGCGGCATGGTGATTGCAAGAGAAAATTGACTTAGTCAGAGCCATTGGCCTCGGGCCATTGTGACGGCCTCGCAATTTCTCTTTAATTGCAACCTATGTTTGCACAGTAGCCGAGTTTGCATGTAAGATGGGCCTTATTCTCAAGAGTTCCAAGAGATGACCTCCGAAACTTTTGGATTGGGCCCCTTCAAGGTGAAATTCATCCAGTTGATCGGATGAGCTCAATGACCATTTTAGTCCCTCGGCTCCATGAACTCACATCTCCTAACCGATGACAATCTTTTGCTCCTCTGCCGACCTCATAAAAAATTGGGTCGTGAATGGCTGTTTGGTAGGAATTTTAAAGGATTTGGATTTTTAAGGCGGATGTCGGTGTGTTCGCTAATTTCTAATGTAGAGTGAGCCTCACACTAATAGCTTATATAAGAGAGGTGGTTTCCACGAGCCTCTCCTGTGCCCCTCTCATTGATTCAACGCCAGTGTCAAGGCGGATGGATATGTCAGATTTTGAAACGGTGGACGCCGACGTTGAATCAATTAGAGGGGCATGAAGCCCACCCTGGATGTGCTATTCCTCGACTCTCCTTTAGATCATGTTTTCTTCTCACTCAGCTGGCACAATTTCGGATAAAGGTTTGGCAGTGGTTGCCATCCCTCACCGCGTCTACTTGGTTATTTTAAAACTCGATCTAAAACAAGAGCCCTCGCCTAGCACCTCCGTTCGGTGTTGCTCGGGTATTGCATAAAATTATGCCAACGGCGCAAATCCCCCAACGAATTCCTACGCTTGGACCCTCTCTGAGATCACCTTCTTCGATCACTCGACCGACGCAACTACGGAAGAGACTTGGCAGCGGTTGCCATTCTACAGCGCGTCTGTTCAGAGATTTCGAAGTTGATCTAATGGCGAGCCCTTGTCTCTAGCCATGAGGTGGGTGCTTGGCGCTCTAGCAAAATTTTTTGCGTGCCTATCGCAGCTACAATGGGAGAGGTGGTTTTCGTGAGCCTCTCCCGTGCCCCCCTCATTGATTCAACGCCGCTGTCAAGGCGGATGGATATGTCAAATTTTGGAACGGTGGACGCCGACGTTGAATCAATTAGAGGGGCATGAAGCCCACCCTCGAGGGTGCTATTCCTGGACACTCCTTTAGATCATGTTTTCGTGTCACTCAGCTGGCGCAATTTCGAAAAAAGGTTTGGCAGTGGTTGCCAGCCCTCACCGCGTCTACTTGGTGATTTTAAAACTCAATCTAAAATGGGAGCCCTCGTCTAGCACGTCCGTCCGGTGTTGCTCGGGTATTGCATAAATTTATGCCATCGGTGCGAATCCCCCAACGAATGCCTATGCTTGGACCCTCTCTTAGATCACCTTCTTCGATCACTCGACTGACGCAACTACGGAAGAGACTTGGCAGCGGTTGCCATTCTACAACGCATCTATTTAGCGATTTCGAAGTTGATCTAGTGGCGAGCCCTTGTCTCTAGCCATGAGGTGGGTGCTTGGCGCTCTAGCAAAAATTTTTGCGTGTCTATCATGGCTACAATGGGAGAGGTGGTTGCCGCGAGCCTCTCCCATGCTCCCCTCATTGATTCAATGCCGCTGTCAGGGCGGATGGATATGTCATATTTTGAAATGGTGGACGCCGACGTTGAATCAATTAGAGGGGCATGAAGCCCACCCTTGAGGGTGCTATTCCTGGACTCTCCTTTAGATCATGTTTTCTTGTCACTCAGCTACCGCAATTTCGGAAAAAGGTTTGGCAGCGGTTGCTAGACCTCACCACGTCTACTTGGTGATTTTAAAACTCGATCTAAAATGGGAGCCCTCGTCTAGCACCTCCGTCCGGTGTTACTCGGGTATTGCATAATTTTTTGCTATCGGCGCGAATCCCCCAACGAATCCCTAGCCTTGGACTCTCTCTTAGATCACCTTCTTTGATCACTCGACCGATGCAATTACGAAAGAGGCTTGGCAGCGGTTGCCATTCCACAGCGCGTCTGTTCAGCAATTTTGAAGTTGATCTACTAATGGTGAGCCCTTGTCTAGCCATGAGGCGGGTGCTTGGGGCTCTAGCAATTTTTTGTGTGCTTATCGCGGCTACAATGGGAGCTTTGATAACAAAAGTTCTCGGCGACCCTCCCCAATAGAAATCAATGCTGGTGTTCACGAAAGACACGTTATTTGGATTTCTGGAATATTGGCACCAGCATCATTTCTATTGGGAGGGCCGTGAAGCCATCCCGATTTTGCTATGCGAGGGCTCTCTCCCCAGAGTCGTTCTCTACGCAACAGCTTGTTTCGCACAAAATTTTTAGAATGGTTCAGCAGCGGTTGTTGTTCTAATGGTGCCGTTGTGGTGGTTGCCTGGGCAGCGATCTGAAGGGCGACTCGTCGTCTAGCAGTTGGCCTGCGCATCACGAGTGACAAGGGAGCCTTTGTTATCGAAAGCTCCCCATGCCCATTCGATTAGAAGAGCCATTGCTTGTTTGAGAAAGGACGAATGCAGCCTCAGATTCCGAATGAAATCAACAATTTTGGATCTATATAAGAGCGGAATGAAGCAGCAGCACAGCCCGTTTGCTATGCGCAGCTCCCCAAAATTGCTCTTCTTTCTCACTCCATTGCCACAATTTTGAGAGTTGTTCGACAATGGTTGTCATTCCAATGTGTCATTGCGGTGATCTGGAGAGCGATGCTAAGGGCGAGAGCTTGTGTCTAGAATTTGGGATGTTTGTGCGAGTGAGCAGGGGAGCTTCTCTTATCGGAACCTCTCTATGGCCTTTGAATATATAGACCCAGTACCGATGATATTGATGGATGCGAGCCCTTGGATTCCAAATTTGTCCACAGCTAACATTGGTTTTTTTGAGAGATGGGCACGAAAGCACATCCCGATTGCTACGCGGGACCTCCCTAAGGTCGCCTCTGTGCCAACTCGATCGGCACAACATTGGGAATGCTTTGACAGCGGTTGACATTCCAATGTGTCATCGAGGGATGTCTCGAAAAGTGGTCTTTCTTTCAAGGGCGAGCTCGCGTCTAGACCTCGGATTGTGCATCGCGTCACAAGTGAATGGGGAGATCTCTCTATGAACAGCGGCATGGTGATTGCAAGAGAAAATTGACTTAGTCAGAGCCATTGGCCTCGGGCCATTGTGACGGCCTCACAATTTCTCTTTAATTGTAACCTATGTTTGCACAGTAACAGAGTTTGCATGTAAGATGGGCCTTGTTCTCGAGAGTTCCAGGAGATGACCTCCGAAACTTTTGGATTGGGGGCCCCTTCAAGGTGAAATTCATCCAGTTGATCGGATGAGCTCGATGACCATTTCAGTCCCTTGGCTCCATGAACTCACATCTCCTAACCAATGACAATCTTTTGCTCCTCTGCCGACCTCATAAAAAATTGGGTCGTGAATGGCTTTTTGGTAGGAATTTTAAAGGATTTGGATTTTTAAGGCGGATGTCGGTGTGTTCGCTAATTTCTAATGTAGAGCGAGCCTCGCACTAATAGCTTATATAGGAGAGGTGGTTGCCGCGAGCCTCTCCCGTGCCCCCCTCATTGATTCAATGCCGGTGTCAAGGCGGATGGATATGTCAGATTTTGAAACGGTGGACGCCGACATTGAAACAATTAGAGGGGTATGAAGCCCACCCCGGATGTGCTATTCCTCGACTCTCCTTTAGATCATGTTTTATTCTCACTCAGCTGGGACAATTTTGGAAAAAGATTTGGCAGCAGTTGCCATCCCTCACCACGTCTACTTGGTGATTTTAAAACTCGATCTAAAATGGGAGCCCTCGTCTAGCACCTCCGTTCGGGGTTGCTCGGGTATTGCATAAAATTATATCATCGGCGCGAATCCCCCAATGAATGCCTATGCTTGGACCCTCTCTTAGATCACCTTCTTCGATCACTCCACCGAGACAACTACGGAAGAGACTTGGCAGCGGTTGCCATTCTATAGCGCGCCTGTTCAGCAATTTTGGAGTTGATCTAATGGCGAGCCTTTGTCTCTAGCCATGAGGTGGGTGCTTGGCACTCTAGCAAAATTTTTTCCATGCCTATCGTGGCTACAATGGGAGAGGTGGTTGCCGTGAGCCTCTCCCGTGCCCCCCTCATTGATTCAACACCACTGTCAGGGCGGATGGATATGTCAGATTTTGAAAAGGTGGACGCCGACGTTGAATCAATTAGAGGGGCATGAAGCCCACCCTCGAGGGTGCTATTCCTGGACTCTCCTTTAGATCATGTTTTCTTGTCACTCAGCTGGCGCAATTTCGGAAAAAGGTTTGGCAGTGGTTGCTAGCCCTCACCGCGTCTACTTGGTGATTTTAAAACTCGATCTAAAACGGGAGCCCTCATCTAACACCTCCGTCCGGTGTTTCTTGAGTATTGCATAAATTTATGCCATCGGCGCGAATCCCCCAATGAATGCCTATGCTTGGACCCTCTCTTAGATCACCTTCTTCGATCACTCGACTGACGCAACTATGGAAGAGACTTGGCAGCGGTTGCCATTCTATAGCGCGTCTGTTCAGCGATTTCGAAGTTGATCTAATGGCGAGCCCTTGTCTCTAGCCATGAGGTGGGTGCTTGGCGCTCTAGCAAAAATTTTTTGCATGCCTATCGCGGCTACAAGGGGAGAGGTGGTTGCCGAGAGCCTCTCCTGTGCCCCCCTCATTGATTCAATGTCGCTGTCAGGGCGGATGGATATTTCAGATTTTGAAATGGTGGATGCCGACATTGAATCAATTAGAGGGGCATGAAGCCCACCCTCGAGGGTACTATTCCTGGACTCTCCCTTAGATCATGTTTTCTTGTCACTCAGCTGGCACAATTTCAAAAAAATGTTTGGCAGCGGTTGCCAGCCCTCACCGCGTCTACTTGGTGATTTTAAAACTCGATCTAAAACGGGAGCCCTCGTCTAGCACCTCCGTCTGGTGTTGCTTGGGTATTGCATAAATTTATGCCATCAGTGTGAATCCCCCAACGAATTCCTACGCTTGGACCCTCTCTTAGATCACCTTCTTCGATCACTCGACCGACGCAACTACGGAAGAGACTTGGTAGCGGTTGCCATTCTACAGCGCGTCTGTTCAGCGATTTTGAAGTTGATCTAATGGCGAGCCCTTGTCTCTAGCCATGAGGTGGGTGCTTGGCGCTCTAGCAAAATTTTTTTGCGTGCCTATCATGGCTACAAGGGGAGAGGTGGTTGCCGCGAGCCTCTCCTGTGCCCCCCTCATTGATTCAACGCCGCTGTCAGGGCGGATGGATATGTCGGATTTTGAAATGGTGGACGCCGATGTTGAATCAATTAGAGGGGCATGAAGCCACCCTCGAGGGTGCTATTCCTGGACTCTCCTTTAGATCATGTTTTCTTGTCACTCAGCTGGCACAATTTCGAAAAAAGGTTTGGCAGCGGTTGCTAGCCCTCACCGCGTCTACTTGGTGATTTTAAAACTCGATCTAAAACGGGAGCCCTCGTCTAACACCTCCGTCTGGTGTTGCTTGAGTATTGCATAAATTTATGCCATCGGTGTGAATCCCCCAATGAATGCCTATGCTTGGACCCTCTCTTAGATCACCTTCTTCGATTACTCGACCGATGCAACTATGGAAGAGACTTAGCAGCGGTTGCCATTCTACATCGCGTCTGTTCAGTGATTTCGAAGTTGATCTAATGGCGAGCCCTTGTCTCTAGCCATGAGGTGGGTGCTTGGCGCTCTAGAAAATTTTTTTGCATGCCTATCACGGCTACAATAGGAGAGGTGGTTGCCGCGAGCCTCTCCCGTGCCCCCCTCATTGATTCAACACCGCTGTCAGGGCGGATGGATATGTCAAATTTTGAAACGGTGGACGGTGACGTTGAATCAATTAGAGAGGGATGAAGCCCACCCTCGAGGGTGCTATTCCTAGACTCTCATTTAGATCATGTTTCTTGTCGCTCAGCTGCCACAATTTCAGAAAAAGGTTTGGCAGTGGTTGCCAGCCCTCACCGCGTCTACTTGGTGATTTTAAAACTCGATCTAAAACGGGAGCCCTCGTCTAGCACCTCCGTCTGGTGTTGCTTGGGTATTTCATAATTTTTTGCTATCGGCGCGAATCCCCCAACGAATCCCTAGCCTTGGACTCTCTCTTAGATCACCTTCTTTGATCACTCGACCGACGCAATTATGGAAGAGGCTTGGCAGCGGTTGCCATTCCACAGCGCGTCTGTTCAGAGATTTCGAAGTTGATCTACTAATGGCGAGCCCTTGTCTAGCCATGAGGTGGGTGCTTGGGGCTCTAGAAATTTTTTGTGTGCCTATCGCGGCTACAATGGGAGAGGTGGTTGCCGTGAGCCTCTCCCGTGCCCCCCTCATTGATTCAACGCCGGTGTCAAGGCGGATGGATATGTCAAATTTTGAAACGGTGGATGCCGACGTTGAATCAATTAGAGGGGCATGAAGCCCACCCTAGATGTGCTATTCCTCGACTCTCCTTTAGATCATGTTTTCTTCTCACTCAGCTGGCGCAATTTCAGAAAAAGGTTTGGCAGCGGTTGCCATCCCTCACCGCGTCTACTTGGTGATTTTAAAACTCAATCTAAAATGGGAGCCCTTGTCTAGCACCTTCGTTCGGTGTTGCTCGGGTATTGCATAAAATTATGCCATCGGCGCGAATCCCCCAATGAATGCCTACGCTTGGACCCTCTCTTAGATCACCTTCTTTGATCACTCGATCGATGCAACTATGGAAGAGACTTGGCAGCAGTTGCCATTCTACAGCGCGTCTGTTCAGCGATTTCGAAGTTGATCTAATGGCGAGCCCTTGTCTCTAGCCATGAGGTGGGTTCTTGGCGCTCTAGAAAATTTTTTTGCGTGCCTATCACGGCTACAATGGGAGAGGTGGTTGCCGCAAGCCTCTCCCGTGCCCCCCTCATTGATTCAACGCCGCTGTCAGGGCGGATGGATATGTCAGATTTTGAAAATGTGGACGCCAAAATTGAATCCATTAGAGGGGCATGAAGCCCACCCTCGAGGGTGCTATTCCTGGACTCTCCTTTAGATCATGTTTTCTTGTCACTCAGCTGGTGCAATTTCAGAAAAAGGTTTGGCAGCGGTTGCCAGCCCTCACTGCGTCTACTCGGTGATTTTAAAACTCGATCTAAAACTGGAGCCCTCATCTAGAACCTCCGTCCGGTGTTGCTCGGGTATTGCATAAATTTATGCCAGCGACGCAAATCCCCCAACGAATGCTTACGCTTGGACCCTCTCTTAGATCACCTTCTTCGATCACTCGACCGACGCAACTACGAAAGAGACTTGGCAGCGGTTGCCATTCTACAGCGCGTATGTTCAGCGATTTTGAAGTTGATCTAATGGTGAGCCCTTGTCTCTAGCCACAAGGTGGGTGCTTGGCGCTCTAGCAAAATTTTTTGCATGCCTATCACAGCTACAATAGGAGAGGTGGTTGCTGTGAGCCTCTCCCATGCCCCCCTCATTGATTCAATGCCGCTGTCAGGGCGGATGGATATGTCAAATTTTGAAATGGTGGACGCCGACGCTGAATCAATTAGAGGGGCATGAAGCCCACCCTCGAGGGTGCTATTTCTCAACTCTCCTTTAGATCATGTTTTCTTGTCACTCAGCTGGCGCAATTTCGAAAAAAGGTTTGGTAGGAGTTGCCATCCCTCACCGCGTCTACTTGGTGATTTTAAAACTTGATCTAAAATGGGAGCCCTCGTCTAGCACCTCCGTCTGGTGTTGCTCAGGTATTGCATAAATTTATGCCATCGGCGCGAATCCCCCAATGAATGCCTACACACTTGGACCCTCTCTTAGATCACCTTCTTTGATCACTCGACCGACACAACTACGGAAGAGACTTGGCAGCGGTTGCCATTCTACAGCGCGTCTGTTCAGCGATTTCGAAGTTGATCTAATGGCGAGCCCTTGTCTCTAGCCATGAGGTGGGTGCTTGGCACTCTAGCAAAATTTTTTGCATGCCTATCGCGGCTACAATGGGAGAGGTGGTTGCCACGAGCCTCTCCCGTGCCCCCCTCATTAATTCAATGCCGCTGTCAGGGCGGATGGAAATGTCAGATTTTGAAACGGTGGACGCCGACGTTGAATCAATTAGAGGGGCATGAAGCCCACCCTCGAGGGTGCTATTCTTGGACTCTCCTTTAGATCATGTATTCTTGTCACTCAGCTAGCGCAATTTCGGAAAAAGGTTTGGCAGCGGTTGCCAGCCCCTCACCGCGTCTACTTGGTGATTTTAAAACTCGATCTAAAACGGGAGCCCTCATCTTGCACCTCCGTCCGGTGTTGCTCGGGTATTGCACAAATTTTTTCCATCGGCGCGAATCCCCCAACGAATGCCTACACGCTTGGACCCTATCTTAGATCACCTTCTTCGATCACTTGACCGAAGCAATTATGGAAGAGACTTGGCAGCGGTTGCCATTCTACACCGCGTCCGTTCTGCGATTTCGAAGTTGATCTAATGGCGAGCCCTTGTCTATAGCCCTGAGGTGGGTACTTGGCGCTCTAGAAAAATTTTTTGTGAGCCTATCACGGCTACAATGGGAGAGATAGTTGCCATGAGCCTCTCCCATGCCCACCTCATTGATTCAATGCCGCTGTCAGGGCGGATGGATATGTCGGATTTTGAAACAGTGGACGCCGACATTGAATCAAATTAGAAGGGCATGAAGCCCACCTTCGAGGGTGCTATTCCTGGACTCTCCTTTAGATCATGTTTTCTTGTCACTCAGTTGGCGCAATTTCGGAAAAATGTTTGGCAGCGGTTGCTAGCCCTCACCGTGTCTTCTTTGTGATTTTAAAACTCGATCTAAAATGGGAGCCCTCGTCTAGCACCTCCGTCCGGTGTTGCTCGGGTATTGCATAAATTTTTGCCATCGGCGCGATTACCCCAACGAATGTCCTACGCTTGGACCCTCTCTTAGATCACCTTCTTCGATCACTCGACCGACGCAGCTACGGAAGAGACTTGGCAGTGGTTTCCATTTTACAGCGCGTCTGTTCAGCGATTTCGAAGTTGATCTAATGGCGAGCCCTTGTCTCTAGCCATGAGGTGGGTGCTTGTCGCTCTAGCAAAATTTTTTGCGTGCCTATCACGTAAAAAGCATGTTTTCTAGTCGCTCAGCTGGCGCAATTTCAGAAAAAGATTTGGCAGCGGTTGCCAGCCCTCACCGCATCTTCTTGGTGATTTTAAAACTCGATCTCAAATGGGAGCCCTCGTCTAGCGGCTCTATGCCAACTCGATCAGCACAACATTGGGAAATGGTTCGACAGCGGTTGCCATTCCAATGTGTCATCGGGGGATGCCTTGGAAAGTGGCCTTTCAAGGGCGAGCTCACGTCTAGCCCTTGGATTGTGTGTCGCATCACAAGTGAATGGGGAGATCTCTCTGTGAACAGCGGCATGGTGATTGCAAGAGAAAATTGACTTAGTCGGAGCATTGGCCTCGGGCCATTGTGACAGCCTTGCAATTTCTCTTTAATTGCAACCTATGTTTGCGCAGTAGTAGAGTTTGCATGTAAGATGGGCCTTGTTCTTGAGAGTTCCAGGAGATGACCTCCGAAACTTTTGGATTGGGCCCCTTCAAGGTGAAATTCATCCAGCTGATCGGATGAAGCTCGATGTGCTTGTATCTATTCCGAGACGGTAATGATGGTCATTAATCTGTGGCGGTGAGTATTATACCATTTGGTAATCGCAATGGCGGAGCTGGTGGGAAGTACTTGTCACTTTGTTTTGATGGATATACCCTATATGTAGGTGTCTACACGGCTTGCAACACACTGCACATTTGGTGTTCGATTCTAAGATGCGCTTGTTGCTAAGTGTGTATGGAGTTGTATCTTTTAGCCAAGGGCTCCATCTCATTGGCATGTTCTATCATTGCATTTTTATCCTGCCCGGACGGCAAGAAGGAAAGAGATGGTTCCACAGGTGTATTGCTCAACGTCCCTAATTTCATCAAGGGTCCACTCTCCACCCTAAGTTTTTGCCAATCGGTAGAGCCTTGGGATTGAGAGGGGGGCCGGCGAAAGGTTTGGTTGCCGCATAATTTATTCGCTAGTGCATTCTCGGTGCATGCTCGCCTCTTCACTGTCTCATCCTACAGAAGTGCATGGCACTGTTGTGATAGCCTTTGTGGTCTTTTCGAGTAGTGGCGATAGCGAGTTCAAGGGTAAAGGGTTCTGTACGGGATGTTCTTCCCAGGTGCTTGTGAACCAAGGCTCCCTGTTTGGCCCTCTCTAGTCGACAATGGGACACTTTCCTCTTGTGTGAAATCTTTGAGCGTTGTGAGTCCTGCATGTGCTGTGAACGTCATTCTTGTTGCTTGTGCGGCGGATTATGTTTTGATGCATGATGGAGCGAGTGCAAATTTCGGTTTCCCATCGCGGCGGGCATCCCTTGGCTATAGCAGGTCTTGGGGGTCCCCTCATTGTTAGAAGCTACCTGGTCGATCCTGCCAGTAGTCATATGCTTGTCTCAAAGATTAAGCCATGCATGTCTAAGTATGAACTATTTCAGAATGTGAAACTGCGGATGGCTCATTAAATCAGTTATAGTTTCTTTGATGGTACTTTGCTACTCGAATAACCGTAGTAATTCTAGAGCTAATATGTGCACCAAATCTTGACTCTCGGAAGGGATGCATTTATTAGATAAAAGGCCGGCGCGGGCTTGCCCACTATTTTGGTGATTCATGATAACTCGACAGATCGCACGGCCTTTGTGCTGGCGACGCTTCATTCAAATTTCTGCCCTATCAACTTTCGATGGTAGGATAGAGGCCTACCATGGTGGTGACGGGTGATGGAGAATTAGGGTTTGATTTCAGAGAGGGAGCCTGAGAAACGGCTACCACATCCAAGGAAGGCAGCAGGCACGCAAATTACCCAATCCTGACACGGGGAGGTAGTGACAATAAATAACAATACTGGGCTCATCGAGTCTGGTAATTGGAATGAGTACAATCTAAATCCCTTAATGAGGATCCATTGGAGGGCAAGTCTGGTGCCAGCAGCCGCGGTAATTCCAGCTCCAATAGCATATATTTAAGTTGTTGCAGTTAAAAAGCTCGTAGTTGGACCTTGGGTCATCACGGTCGGTCCGCCTTCTAGGTGTGCACTAGCCCTCACGTCCCTTCTGCCGGCGGCGTGTTCCTGGCCTTAATTGGCTGGGTCGCGGTTTCGGCGCCGTTACTTTGAAAAAATTAGAGTGCTCAAAGCAAGCCTACGCTCTGAATACATTAGCATGGAATAACGCGATAGGAGTCTGGTCCTGTTCCGTTGGCCTTCAGGATCGGAGTAATGATTAATAGGGACTTCCGGGGGCATTCGTATTTCATTGTCAGAGGTGAAATTATTGGATTTATGGAAGACAAACCACTGCGAAAGCATTTTCCAAGGATGTTTTCATTAATCAAGAATGAAAGTTGGGGGCTCGAAGATGATCAGATACCGTCCTAGTCTCAACCATAAACGATGCCGACTAGGGATCGACGGATGTTGCTCTAAGGACTCCGCCAGCACCTTCTGAGAAATCAGAGTGTTTGGGTTCTGGGGGGAGTATGGTCACAAGGCTGAAACTTAAAGGAATTGATGGAAGGGCACCACCAAGAGTGGAGCCTGTGGCTTAATTTGACTCAACACGGGGAAACTTACCAGGTCTAGACATAGTAAGGATTGACAGATTGAGAGCTCTTTCTTGATTCTATGGGTGGTGGTGAATGGCCGTTTCTTAGTTGGTGGAGCGATTTGTCTAGTTAATTCCATTAATGAACGAGACCTCAGCCTGCTAACTAGCTACGCGGAGGTTCCCCTTCGCGGCCAGGTTCTTAGAGGGACTATGGCCTCCTAGGCCATGGAAGTTTGAGGCAATAACAGGTCTGTGATGCCCTTAGATGTTCTGGGCCGCACACGCGCTACACTGATGCAACCAACGAGTTTCTCTCGCTGGCCTGAAAGGTTTGGGAAATCTTGCCAAATTGCATCATGATGGGGATAGACCATTGCAATTATTGATCTTCAACGAGGAATTCCTAGTAAGCGCGAGTCATCAGCTCGCGTTGACTACATCCCTGCCCTTTGTACACACCGCCCATCGCTCCTACTGATTGAATGATCTGGTGAAGTGTTCAGATCGCGGCGACGACAGCGGTTCCTGTCGGCGACGTCGCGAGAAGTTCACTAAACCTTATCATTTAGAGGAAGGAGAAGTCGTAACAAGGTTACCGTAGGTGAACCTGCAGTAGGATCATTGTCAATTCGAGACCCTGAATCGTGTAGGGGATGGAGCTGGCCTCCTCCCCGCACCAGAAATCTCGGCGACATGCGGACACTCGGCCCTACAGCGATGTGTTGGACGGCTAAGCTACGGGTCCAGCGCCGTCGAGGTCAAGGGTCACATCGAATGCTCGTGATCAAAAGCATGGATTCCCCGTGGGGTGAAGAAGAGACTCAGATGCAATCTAGATTAGGATCGGTGCCTTTGAACAACGTCCGCGTCGGAGCGAGAGGTCTCTGCTTGGCTGCAGTTTAGAGGGGGTCCGGGCCTCGTCCCCCGTTGAGATTTCACGGTCTGATCGCGTGTGCGACACTGTGCCAAGGATCCGTCGTTTCGACGGTGGCAAGTCGGGACTGTCGCAACCCCCCGTTGCCTTGCCCAGGTGTGTTGACTCGTCGCTTGGAGCGTTT
>CM053789.1:683726297-683748797 GCA_028749045.1 Cupressus sempervirens | reverse complement strand
GCCTCGAGCCTTAACCGCCTCTAGTTTTTTCGTAGGACTCATGTCACCGTGCTCGACTTGGTGCCCCGAGTCATGTACGTGATCCAAAAGCGGTTAACTTCTTCCTTCTTTGGTTAACACCCAAAGATTTGAACCCGAATCATGTCAGCAACCCCAACTCAAATCGCCTCGAGCCTTAATCTTCTGCAATTTTTTCGAACCACTCATGTCACCATGCTTGACTTGATTCTATGCACCCCAAGTCATGTACGTGATCCAAAAGCGATTAACTCTTTTTCTGGCTAACGGCCAAAGTTTTTGAATCGACTCAGCTACCCTGACTCGAATTGCCTCGAGCCTTAACTGCCTCCATTTTTTTTTCGCTCGACTCATGTAATCGCACTCGCCTTGATTCTGAGTGGCCCGAGTCACTTACGTGATCCAAAAGCGGTTAACTTTTTCTTTTTGGTTAACGCCCAAAGTTTTCAACCGGACCCGCCTTGGAAACCTCGACTCGAAGCGCCTCTAGCCTTAATGGCCTCCAATGTTTTTGCACGACTCATGCCATCGTCAACTTTTCACTCGAATCATGTCACCCAGGGCACCTCGATGCTACGTGACCCGAGCCCTGTGCGCGATCCAAAACCGGGTAACTTTTTTTTTTGAACTCCCAAAATTTCATTCTTTTTTGCCTTACGAGGCCTATCATGATCTCTTTTTATAAAGAAAATTCTCAAATCGGATCGTTTCGGCTACCCTACCTTGAATCTGGCTAGCTAGGCGTAACGCCTTGAGTCGGCTCGGCAATACGTGAACTGAAACTTGTGCGTGATCCAAAAGCGGGTAACTTGGTTTTTTTTTTTTTTTGTAATGCCCAAAATTTAGCACTTTTCGCTGTACAGGGCCTCCCATGATTTTTTTTGTTTTTTTTTTTTTTTCCCCTCGTCGACCCACTCTGGCGACCCAGTCGAGTCACCCGAGGCTGGGGCGACGAAGATGGGTTGACCTAGTCGGGTGACCCAAGTTGGGTCAACCTAGGCGTGCGATCCTGGCTGGGGACAGCAAGTCGATTCTATAAGTTTGCTTGCCAATTTTGCTAGCCAGGTCGGCTCACCAAGTCATCTAACCATGTGGTCTTTACCAAATCAAGAATTGACTCTTTAAGTCCACTCACAGCTCGTCAAGCCGGCTCACCAAGATGACTTACCATCTCGCCTCACCAGGTTGCCCCACCAGGTCACCTCTTCTTTAAGACCGCTCACCATGTCGGCTCCCCAAGTCACCTCACCGAGTTGACTATTCAGGTTGCCTCACCAAGTCGACCCCTTAAGTTCGCTCACCAAGTCAGCTCCCTAAGTCAGCTCACCAAGTTGAATCACCTAGTCATTTTACCACCTTGTCCCAGCAAGTGTGCTCGCCAAGTTGCCCCACCGAGTTGCTTCTCTAAGCCCACTCACCATGTCAGCTCACCAAGTTGGTTGTTCAAGTACGTTGCCAAGTCAACTCTTTAAGTTCGCTCACCAGGTCAGCCCACCCAAGTCGCCTCTTGAAGTTCGTTCACCAGGTCGGCCTGCCCAAGCCGCATCAGCGGGCTAACTCGCTGAGTCACCTCACGAAGTTGACTCTTTAAGTGCACTCACCAAGTCAGCTCACCAAGTCGACTCACCATCTCGCCTCGATAAGTTGGCTTCTTGAGTTACTCCACCAAGTCGTCACCTCTTTAAGCTCGCTCACCGTGTCAGCTCGTCAGGTCAGCTCACCAAGTCAACTAATCAAGTAGGCCCACCAAGTCACCTCAAGGATAGCTCCTCACCATGAGTCGCCTCACCATATTGACTCAATGAGTCACCTCACCATGTTGACTCTTTGAGCCCGCTCACTAGGTCGCCTCACCAAGTTGACTCGAGTACGTTGCCAAGTCGACTCTTTAAGTTCGCTCGCCAGGTCGACTCGCCAAGTCAGCTCACCATGTCATCTCAACGAACCAACTCGCCGAGTCGCCTCACCACGTCAGCTCTCTAATACCACTCGCCAAGTCGCCCCACCAACTCGCCCAGTTAGGCCCACTCACCACATTGCCCTGTTAGGCCCACTCTCACCACCAAGTGCGTTCATCAAGTCACCCCGCAAAGTCGACCCTCTAAGTTCGTTCATCAAGTCACCCCACCAAGTTGACTGTTTAAGTCCTTTCATCAAGTCACCCCGCCAAGCCGAATCTTTAAGTCCGTTCATCAAGTCACTAGAACAACTACTCTCACCAAGTCGACTCTATAAGTCCGTTCATCAAGTCGGCCCACCAAGTACTCCCACCAAGTCGACTCTTTAAGTTCATTCATCAAGTCACCCCACCAAGTACTCCCACCAAGTGCGTTCATCAAGTCACCCCGCAAAGTTGACCCTCTAAGTTCGTTCATCGAGTCACCCCACCAAGTCGACTGTTTAAGTCCTTTCATGAAGTCACCCCGCCAAGCCGAATCTTTAAGTCCGTTCATCAAGTCACCAGAACAACTACTCTCACCAAGTCGACTCTATAAGTCTGTTCATCAAGTCGGCCCACCAAGTACTCCCACCAAGTCGACTCTTTAAGTCTGTTCATCAGTTCACCCCGCCAAGTACTCTCACCAAGTCAACTCTTTAGGTCCGTTCATCAAGTCACCCCACCAAGTCGACCCTTTAAGTCCGTTCATCAAGTCGCCCCTCTGAGTTGCTTCTCTAAGCCCACTCGCCATGTCAGCTCACGAAGTCAGTTGTTCAAGTACGTTGCCAAGTCAACTCTTTAAGTTCGCTCACCAGGTCAGCCTGCCCAAGTCGCCTCTTTAATTTCGTTCGCCAGGTCGGCCCACCCAAGTCGCATCAGTGGGCTAACTCGCCGAGTCACCTCACGAAGTTGACTCTTTAAGTGTGCTCACCAAGTCAGCTCACCAAGTCGACTCACCATCTCGCCTCGATAAGTTGGCTTGCCGAGTTACCCCACCAAGTCGTCGCCTCTTTAAGCCCGCTCACCGTGTCAGCTCGTCAGGTTGGCTCACCGAGTCGACTAATCAAGTAGGCCCACCAAGTCGCCTCAAGGATAGCTCCTCACCATGAGTCACCTCACCATGTTGACTCAATGAGTCACCTCACCATGTTGACTCTTTGAGCTCGCTCGCCAGGTCGCCTGACCAAGTCGACTCGAGTATGTTTCCAAGTCGACTCTTTAAGTTCGCTCGCCAGGTCGACTCGCCAAGTTAGCTCACCATGTCATCTCAACGAACCAACTCGCCGAGTCGCCTCACCACGTCGGCTCTCTAATACCACTCGCCAAGTCACCCCACCAACTCGCCCCGTTAGGCCCAGTCACCAGATCGCCTCGTTAGGCCCACTCTCACCAAGTGGACTCTTTATGTCTGCTCATAAAGTCGAGCCACCAAGTACTCTCACCAAGTCAATTCTTTAAGTCCTTTCATCGAGTCACCCCACCAAGTACTCTCACCAAGTCAACTCTTTAGGTCCGTTCATAGAGTCACCCCACCAAGTCAACCCTTCAAGTGCGTTCATCAAGTCACCCCACCAAGTCGACTCTTTAAGTTCATTCATCAAGTCACCCTGCCAGGTCAGCCCACAAATTACTCTCACCAAGTCGACTCTTTAAGTTCGTTCATCAAGTCACCCCGCCAGGTCGGCCCACCAAGTGGACTCTTTAAGTTTGTTCATGAAGTCACTCTGCCAAGTCGGCCCACCAGGTCGACTCTTTAAGTTCGTTCATCAAGTCACCCCGCCAGGTCAGCCCACCAACTACTCTCACCAAGTCGACTCTTTAAGTTTGCTCACCAAGTCACCCTGCCAGGTCGGCCCACAAAGTACTCTCACCAGGTTGACTCTTTAGCTTTCTTCATCAGGGCACCCCATCGAGTACTCTCACCAAGTCGACTCTTTAAGTTCATTCATCAAGTCGCCCTGCCAGGTTGGCCCACCAAGTACTCTCACCAAGTCGACCCTTTAAGTTTGGTCATCAACTCACCCCGCCAGGTCAGCCCACCAAGTACTCTCACAAAGTCGACTCTTTAGGTTCGTTCATCAATTCACCCCGCTAGCTCAGCCCACCAAGTTCTCTCACCAGGTCAACTCTTTAAGTTTGTTCATCAAGTCACCCTGCCAGTTCGACCCACCAAGTACTCTCACAAAGTTGACTCTCTAAGTTCGTTCATCAAGTCACCCTGCCAGGTCAGCCCACCAAGTACTCTCACCAAGTCACCCCGCTAGTTCGACCCACCAAGTCGACTCTTTAATTTCGTTCATCAAGTCACCCAGCCAAGTCAGCCCACCAAGTCGACTCTTTAAGTCCGTTCATCAAGTCACGTGACCAGGTCAACCCACCGAGTACTCTCACCAAGTCGACTCTTTAAGTTTGTTCATCAAGTCACCTAGCCAGGTCGGCCCACCAAGTCACCAAGTACTCTCACCAAGTCAACTCTCTAAGTCCGTTCATCAAGTCACCCTGCCAGGTCGGCCCACCAAGTTGAATCTTTAAGTCCGTTCATCAAGTCACCCCACCAAGTACTCTAACCAAGTCGATTCTTCAAGTGCGTTCATCAAGTCACCCGACCAACTACTCTCACCAAGTCGACTCTTTAACTATGTTCATCAAGTCACCCCACCAAGCACTCTCACCACGTCAACTCTTTAGGTCCGTTCATAAAGTCACCCCACCAACTCGACCCTTCAAGTGCGTTCATCAAGTCACCCCACCAAGTACTCTCACCAATTTGACTCTTTAAGTCTTTTCATCAAGTCACCACACCAAGTACTCTCACCAAGTCAACTCTTTAGGACCGTTCATCAAGTCACCTCGCCAGGTCGACCCTTGAAGTCTGTTCATCAAGTCACCCCACCAAGTACTCCCACCAAGTCGACTCTTTAAGTCAGTTCACGAAGTCACCCAACCAGGTCGGTCCACCAAGGACTCTCACCAAGTCGACTCTCTAAGTCTGTTCATCAGGTCACCCCACCGAGTACTCTCACCAAGTCAACTCTTTAGGTCCGTTCATCAAGTCACCCCGCAAAGTCGACCCTCTAAGTTCATTCATCGAGTCACCCCACCAAGTCGACTGTTTAAGTCCTTTCATCAAGTCTCCCCGCCAAGCCGACTCTTTAAGTCCGTTCATCAAGTCACCAGAACAACTACTCTCACCAAGTTGACTCTATAAGTCCATTCATCAAGTCGGCCCACCAAGTACTCCCACCAAGTCGACTCTTTAAGTCCATTCATCAGTTCACCCCGCCAAGTACTCTCACCAAGTCAACTCTTTAGGTCCGTTCATCAAGTCACCCCGCCAAGTTGACCCTTTAAGTCCGTTCATCAAGTCGCCCCACCAAGTACTCTCACCAAGTTGACCCTTTAAGTCCTTTCATCAAATCACCCCACCAAGTCGACTCTTCAAGTCTGTTCATCAAGTCACCAGAACAAGTAATCTAACCAAGTTGACTCTTTAAGTCCGTCCATAAAGTCACCCCACTAGGTCGGCCCACCAAGTACTCCCACCAAGCTGACTCTTTATATTCGTTCATCAGTTCACCCCGCCAAGTACTCTCACCAAGTTGACTCTTTAAGTCTGCTCATCATGTCAAGCCACCAGGTACTCTCACCAAGTCGACTCTTTGAGTTCGTTCATCAAGTTGCCCCACCAAGTACTCTAACCAAGTCGATTCTTCAAGTGCGTTCATCAAGTCACCCCACCAAGTACTCTCACCAAGTTGACTCTTTAAGTCCTTTCATCCAGTCACCCCGCCAAGTACTCTCACCAAGTCAACTCTTTAGGTCCGTTCATAGAGTCACCCCACCAAGTCGACCCTTCAAGTGCGTTCATCAAGTCACCCCGTCAAGTCGGCCCACCAAGTCGAATCTCTAAGTCTGTTCATCAAGTCACCATCCTGATCTGACCGAGCCGTTCTGGCCGAGCCATGCTGGCCGAGCCGATCTGGGCAAGCCATTCTGGCCGACCCGATCTGGCTGAGCCGTTCTGGGCAAGCCATGCTGGCCGAGCCAATCTGGGCGAGCCATTCTGGCCGAGCCGATCTGGGTGACCCGTTCTGGGCGAGCCGATCTGGGCGAGCCATTCTGGCCAAGCCGATCTGGGCGACCCGTTCTGGGTGAGCCAATCTGTTCAACCTGTTCTGGCTGAGCCATGCTGGCTGAGCCGTTCTGGCCGGGCCATGCTGGCCGACCCGATCTGGGCGAGCCGTGCTGGCCGAGCTGATCTGGTTGAGCCGATCTAGGCGAGCCGTTCTGGCTGAGCCATGCTGGCCGAGCTGATCTGGGTGAGCCGTTCTGGCCGAGCTATTCTGGCTGAGCCATGCTGGCCGAGCCGATCTAGCCGAGCTCCAAAAATGGTGTCATGGATGGCTGTTTGGTTGCCTCTGTGCCAACTCGATTGGCACAACATTGGGAATGGTTCGACAATGGTTGTCATTCCAATGTGTCATCGGGATGTCTTGGAACGCGGCCTTTCAAGGGTGAGCTCACGTCTAGCACTTGGATTGTGTGTCATCACAAGTGAATGGGGAGATCTCTTTGTGAATGGTGGCATGGCGATTGCAAGAGAAAATTGACTTAGTAGTCAGAGCATTGGCCTTGGGCCATTGTGACAGCCTTGCAATTTCTCTATAATTGCAACCTATGTTTGCGCAGTAGCAGAGTTTGCATGTAAGATTGGCCTTTGTTCTTGACGGTTCCAAGTACTCTCACCGAGTCACTAAGTCACCATGCTGGCCGACCCGATCTGGCCGAGCCGATCTGGGCGAGCCATGCTGGCCGAGCCAAGCTGGCCGAGCCGATCTAGGCGAGCCATGCTGGCCGACCCGATCTGGGCGAGCCATTCTGGCCGAGCTCCAAAAACGGTGTCGTGGATGGCTGTTTGGTCACATTTTTCATTGAATTGGATTTTTAAGGGAGTTGTCCATGCTATCGCATATTTCTAATGCAGAGCAAGCCTTGCACTAATAGCTTATATAGGAGAGGTTGTTGCTGCGAGCCTCTCCCATGCCCCTTTCATTGATTCAACATTGGTGTCTAGGCGGATCAGATTGTTGGGTTTTCAAACGGTGTATGCTGATGTTGAATCAATAAAAGGGGCATGAAGCTATCTTAGTGCTTTTCCTCGGCTCTCCTTTAGATCATGTTTTTCGATGACTCAATTTTGGAAAAGGTGAGGCAACGGTTGCCGATCCATGGTGTGTGTTTTTGGTGATTTTAAAACTTGATCTAAACGTGAGCCCTTGTCTAGCACTCCGGCGTTGATTGGTATAATGGCAATTTGCTATGGGTGCTCGGCGCTCTAGCAATTTGTCATGGTGTACTTATCGCAGCTACATGGTAGCTTTAATATCGAAAGCTCTCGGCGAAAAATGGTGGCCGAGCCATGCTGACCGACCCGATCTGGCTTAGCCATTTTCGTCGACCCGATCTGGCTCTCATTTCTCACTCCATCGGCACAAATTCGGGAGTTGTTCGACAGCGGTTGTCATTCCAATGTGTCATTGCGGTGATCTGGAGAGCGATGCTAAGTGCGGGAGCTTGCGTCTAGCATTTGGGGATGTTTGTGCAAGCGAGCAGGGGAGCTTCTCTTATCGGAACCTCTCCGTGGCCTTTGAATATAGACCCAGTGCTGACGATATCGATGGATACGAGCCTTGGATTATAAAATTGTTCAGCTAACATTGGTTTTTGTGAGAGATGGGTACGAAAGCACTTCTCGATCGATACGCGGGAGTTCCCTAAGATCGCCTCTGTGCCAACTCGATCTGCACAACATTGGGAATGGTTCGACAGCGATTGTCGTTCCAATGTGTCATCGGGATGTCTTGGAATGCGGCCTTTCAAGGGCAAGCTCGCATCTAGCACTTGGATTGTGCGTCATCACAAGTGAATGGGGAGATCTCTCTATGAACGGTGGCATGGCAATTGCAAGAGAAAATTGACTTAGTAGTCGGAGCATTGGCCTCGGGCCATTGTGATAGCCTTGCAATTTCTCTATAATTGCAACTTATGTTTGCGCAGTAGCAGAGTTTGCATGTTAGATTGGCCTTTGTTCTTGACAGTTCGAAGTACTCTCACCGAGTCAGCAAGTCACCATGCTGGCCGAGCCGATCTGGGCGAGCCATGCTGGCCGAGCTGATCTGTGCGAGCCATTCTGGCCGAGCCGATCTGGGCGAGCTCCAAAAACGGTGTCGTGGATGGCTGTTTTGGTCATATTTTTCATTGAATTGGATTTTTAAGGTTTTTGTCCGCGCTATCGCAGCTTTCTAATGCAGAGCGAGCCTCGCACTAATAGCTTATATAGGAGAGGTTGTCGTCGCGAGCCTCTCCCATGCCCCTTTCATTGATTCAACATTGGTGTCTAGGCGGATCAGATTGTTGGGTTTTCAAACGGTGCATGCTGATGTTGAATGAATGAAAGGGGCATGAAGCGATCTCAGTGCTTTTCCTCAGCTCTCCTTTAGATCATGTTTTCCGATGACTCAATTTTGGAAAAGCTGAGGCAGCGGTTGCCGATCCATGGCGTGTCTTTTTGTCGATTTTAAAACTTGATCTAAACGTGAGCCCTTGTCTAGCACTCCGGCGTTGCTTGGTATAATGGCAATTTGCTATGGGTGCTCGGCGCTCTAGCAATTTTGTCATGGTGTACTTATCGCTGCTACATGGGAGCTTTAGTATCGAAAGCTCTCAGCGAAAAATGGTGGCCGAGCCATGCTGGCCGACCCGATCTGGCTTAGCCATTTTCGTCGACCCGATCTGGCTCTTCTTTCTCACTCCATCGACAAAAATTTGAGAGTTGTTCGATAGCGGTTGTCATTCCAATGTGTCATTGTGGTGATCTGGAGAGCGATGCTAAGGGCGGGAGCTTGCGTCTAGCATTTGGGGATGTTTGTGCAAGAGAGCAGGGGAGCTTCTCTTATCGGAACCTCTCCGTGGCCTTTGAATATAGACCCAGTGCCGACGATATCGATGGATACGAGCCTTGGATTCTAAAATTGTTTAGCTAACATTGGTTTTTGTGAGAGATGGGTATGAAAGCACTTCCCGATCAATTCGTGGGAGCTCCCTAAGATCGCCTCTGTGCCAACTCAATCGGCACAACATTGGGAATGGTTCGATAGCGGTTGTCATTCCAATGTGTCATCGGGATGTCTTGGAACGTGGCCTTTCAAGGGCGAGATCACGTCTAGCACTTGGATTGTGCGTCGTGACAAGTGAATGGGGAGATCTCTCTATGAACGGCGGCATGGTGATTGCAAGAGAAAATTGACTTAGTAGTCAAAGAATTGGCCTTGGGCCATTGTGACGGACTTGCAATTTCTCTATAATTGCAACCTATGTTTGCGCAGTAGCAGAGTTTGCATGTAAGATTGGCCTTTGTTCTTGACAGTTCCAGGAGATGACCTCTGGAACTTTTGGATTGTGCCCCTTCAAGGTGAAATTCATCCAGTTGATCAGATGAGCTCGATGACCATTTCACTCCCTTGGCTCCATGAATTCAAATCCCATCCAGCTGCCGTGAAGCCATCCCGATTTTGCTATGCGAGGGCTCTCTCCCCAGAGTCATTCTCTTTGCAACAACTTCTTTGGAAAAAAAATTTTGGAATGGTTCGGCAGCAGTTGTCGTTCCAATGGTGCTGTTGTGGTGGTTGCCTGGGCAGCGATCTAAAGGGCAAGCCGTCGTCTAGCAGTTGGGCTGCGCATCACGGGTGACAAGGGAGCCTTTGTAATCGGAAGCTCCCCGTGACCATTCGATGAGAAGAGCCATTGCTTGTGTGAGCAAGGACGAATGCAGCCTCAAATTCCAAAGGAAATCAATGACATCAGATCTATATATAAGAGCGAAATGAAGCAACAGCCCATTTTCCATGCGTGGCTCCCCAAAGTTGCTCATCTTTCTCACTCCATCGGCACAAATTTGGGAGTTGTTCGACAGCGATTTTCATTCCAATGTGACATTGTGGTGATTTGGAGAGCGATGCTAAGGGTGGGAGCTTGTGTCTAGCATTTGGGATGTTTGTGCGAGCGAGCAGGGGAGCTTCTCTTATCAGAACCTCTCCGTGGCCTTTGAATATATAGACCCAGTGCCGACGATATCGATGGATACGAGCCTTGGATTCTAAATTTTTTCACAGCTAAGATTGGTTTTTGTGAGAGATGGGTATGAAAGCACATCTTGATTGCTACACAGGAGCTCCCTAAGGTGGCCTCTGTGCCAACTCGATCGGCACAACATTGGGAATGGTTCGACAACAGTTGTCGTTCCAATGTGTCATTGGGGGATGTCTTGGAAAGTGGTCTTTCTTTCAAGGGCGAGCTCGCGTCTAGCACTTGGGTTGTGTGTCGCGTCACAAGTGAATGGGGGATGTCTTGGAAAGTGGTCTTTCTTTCAAGGGTGAGCTTGTGTCTAGCACTTGGATTGTGCATCGCATCACAAGTGAATGGGGAGATCTCTCTGTGAACGGCGGCATGGTGATTGCAAGAGAAAATTGACTTAGTCGGAGCCATTGGCCTCGAGCCATTGTGATGGCCTCGCAATTTCTCTTTAATTGCAACCTATGTTTGCGCAGTAGCAGAGTTTGCATGTAAGATGGGCCTTGTTCTCGAGAGTTCCAGGAGATGACCTCCAGAACTTTTGGATTGGGCCCCTTCAAGGTGAAATTCATCCAGTTGATCGGATGAGCTCGATGACCATTTCAGTCCCTCGGCTCCATGAACTCACATCTCCTAACCGATGACAATCTTTTGCTCCTCTGCCGACCTCATAAAAAATTGGGTCGTGAATGGCTGTTTGGTAGGAATTTTAAAGGATTTGGATTTTTAAGGTGGATGTTGGTGTGTTCGCTAATTTCTAATGCAGAGCGAGCCTGGCACTAATAGCTTATATAGGAGAGGTGGTTGCCGCGAGCCTCTCCCGTGCCCCTCTCATTGATTCAACGCCGGTGTCAAGGCGGATGGATATGTCGGATTTTGAAATGGTGGACGCCGACGTTGAATCAATTAGAGGGGCATGAAGCCCACCCCGGATGTTCTATTCCTCGACTCTCCTTTAGATCATGTTTTCTTCTCACTCAGGTGGCGCAATTTCAAAAAAAGTTTTGGCAGCGGTTGCCATCCCTCACCGCGTCTACTTGGTGATTTTAAAACTCGATCTAAAATGGGAGCCCTCGCCTAGCACCTCCGTCCGGTGTTGCTTGGGTATTGCATAAAATTATGCCAACGGCACGAATCCCCCAATGAATTCCTACGCTTGGACCCTCTCTTAGATCACCTTCTTCGATCACTCGACCGACGCAACTACGGAAGAGACTTGGCAGCGGTTGCCATTCTACAACGTGTCTGTTCAGTGATTTCGAAGTTGATCTAATGGCCAGCCCTTGTCTCTAGCCATGAGGTGGTTGCTTGGTGCTCTAGCAAAATTTTTTGCATGCCTATCGCGGCTACAATGGGAGAGGTGGTTTCCACGAGCTTCTCTCGTGCCCCCCTCATTGATTCAACGCCGCTGTAAGGGCGGATGGATATGTCAGATTTTGAAACGGTGGACACCGACGTTGAATCAATTAGAGGGGCATGAAGCCCACCCTTGAGGGTGCTATTCCTGGACTCTCCTTTAGATCATGTTTTCTTGTCACTCAGCTGGCACTATTTCGGAAAAAGGTTTGGCAGTGGTTGCCAGCCCTCACCGCGTCTACTTGGTGATTTTAAAACTTGATCTAAAATGGGAGCCCTCGTCTAGCACCTCCGTCCGGTGTTGCTCGGGTATTGCATAAATTTATGTCATCGATGCGAATCCCCTAATGAATGCCTACACTTAGACCCTCTCTTAGATCACCTTCTTTGATCACTCGACCGACGCAACTACGGAAGAGACTTGGCAGCGGTTGCCATTCTACACCACGTCTGTTCAGCGATTTTTAAGTTGATCTAATGGCAAGCCCTTGTCTCTAGCCATGAGGTGGGTGCTTGGCGCTCTAGAAAAATTTTTTGCGTGCCTATCGCGGCTACAACAAGAGAGGTGGTTGTCGCGAGCCTCTCCCATGCTCCCCTCATTGATTCAACGCCGCTGTCAAGGCAGATGGATATGTCGGATTTTGAAACGGTGGACGACGACGTTGAATCAATTAGAGGGGCATGAAGCCCACCCTCGAGGGTGCTATTCTTGGACTCTCCTTTAGATCATGTTTTCTTGTCACTCAGCTAGCATAATTTTAGAAAAAGGTTTGGCAGCGGTTGCCAGCCCTCACCGCGTCTACTTGGTGATTTTAAAACTCGATCTAAAATAGGAGCCCTCATCTAGCACCTCCGTCTGGTGTTGCTCGGGTATTGCATAAATTTATGCCATTGGCGCGAATCCCCCAATGAATGCCTATGCTTGGACCCTCTCTTAGATCACCTTCTTTGATCACTCGACCGATGCAACTACGGAAGAGACTTGGCAGCAGTTGCAATTCTACAGCGCGTCTGTTCAGCGATTTCAAAGTTGATCTAATGGTGAGCCCTTGTCTCTAGCCATGAGGTGGGTGCTTGGCGCTCTAGCAAAATTTTTTGCGTGCCTATCACAGCTACAACGGGAGTGGTGGTTTCTGCGAGCCTCTCCCGTGCCCCCCTCATTGATTCAATGCTGCTGTCAGGGCGGATGGATATGTCAGATTTTGAAACGGTGGATGCCGACGTTGAATCAATTAGAGGGGCATGAAGCCCACCCTCAGGGGTGCTATTCCTGGACTCTCCTTTAGATCATGTTTTCTTGTCACTCGGCTGCCGTAATTTTGGAAAAAGGTTTGGCAGCGGTTGCCAGCCCTCACCGCATCTACTCGGTGATTTTAAAACTTGATCTAAAATGGGAGCCCTCGTCTAGCACCTCCGTCCGGTGTTGCTTTGGTATTGCATAAATTTATGCCATCGACGCAAATCCCCCAATGAATGCCTACGCTTGGACCCTCTCTTAGATCACCTTCTTCGATCACTCGACCGACACAACTACGGAAGAGACTTGGCAGCGGTTGCCATTATATAGCGCGTCTGTTCAATGATTTCAAAATTGATCTAATGGCGAGCCCTTGTCTCTAGCCATGAGGTGGGTGCTTGGCGCTCTAGCAAAATTTTTTTGTGTGACTATCGTGGCTACAAGGGGAGAGGTGGTTGCCGCGAGCCTCTCCCGTGCCCCCCTCATTGATTCAACACCACTGTTAGGGCGGATCAATATGTCAGATTTTGAAATGGTGGGCGCCGACATTGAATCAATTAGAGGGGCATGAAGCCCACCCTCGAGGGTGCTATTCTTGGACTCTCTTTTAGATCATGTTTTCTTGTCACTCAGCTGGCGCAATTTCGAAAAAAGGTTTGGCAGCGGTTGCCAGCCCTCACCGCGTCTACTTGGTGATTTTAAAACTCGATCTAAAATGGGAGCCCTCCTCTAGCACCTCCGTCTGGTGTTGCTCGGGTATTGCATAAATTTATGCCATCGGTACGAATCCCCCAACAAATGCCTATGCTTGGACCCTCTCTTAGATCACCTTCTTCGATCACTCGACCGACGCAACTACAGAAGAGACTTGGCAGCGGTTGCCATTCTACAGCGCATCTGTTCAGCGATTTTGAAGTTGATCTAATGGCGAGCCCTTGTCTCTAGCCATGAGGTGGGTGCTTGGTGCTCTAGAAATTTTTTTTGCATGCCTATCATGGCTACAACGGGAGAGGTGGTTACCGCGAGCCTCTCCCGTGCCCCCCTCATTGATTCAATGTCGCTGTCAGGGCGGATGGATATGTCAGATTTTGAAATGGTGGACGGCGACGTTGAATCAATTAGAGGGGCATGAAGCCCACCCTCAAGGGTGCTATTGCTGGACTCTCCTTTAGATCATGTTTTCTTGTCACTCAGCTGGCGCAATTTTAGAAAAAGGTTTGGCAGCGTTTTCCAGCCCTCACCGCGTCTACTTGGTGATTTTAAAACTCGATCTAAAATGGGAGCCCTCGTCTAGCACCTTCGTCCGGTGTTGCTCGGGTATTGGATAATTTTTTGATATTGGCGCAAATCCCCCAAGGAATCCCTAGCCTTGGACTCTCCCTTAGATCACCTTCTTTGATCACTCGACCGACGCAATTACGGAAGAGGCTTGGCAGTGGTTTCCATTCCACAGCGCGTCTGTTCAGCGATTTCGAAGTTGATCTACTAATGGCGAGCCCTTGTCTAGCCATGAGGTGGGTGCTTGGGGCTCTAGCAATTTTTTGTGTGCCTATCACGGCTACAATTTGAGCTTTGATAAGAAAAGTTCTCGGGGACCCTCCCCAATAGAAATCAGTGCTGGTGTTCGCGAAAGACACGTTATTCAGATTTTTGGAATATTGGCACCAGCATCATTTCTATTGGGAGGGCCGTGAAGCCATCCTGATTTTGCTATGCGAGGGCTCTCTCCCCAGAGTCATTCTCTACGCAACAACTTCTTTGGCACAAAATTTTTAGAATGGTTCGGCAGCAGTGGTCATTCCAATGGTGCCATTTTGTTGGTTGCCTGGGAAGCGATCTGAAGGGCGACCTGTCATCTAGCAGTTGGCCTGCGCATCACGAGTGACAAGGGAGCCTTTGTTATCAGAAGCTCCTCATGGCCATTCGATTAGAAGAGCCATTGCTTGTTTGAGCAAGGATGAATGCAGCCTCGGATTCCAAACGAAATCAATGATTTCGGATCTATATAAGAGCGGAATGAAGCAGCAGCACAGCCCGTTTGCTATGCGCAGCTCCCAAAAGTTTCTCTTCTTTCTCACTCCATTGCCACAATTTCGAGAGTTGTTCGACAGTGGTTTTCGTTCCAATGTGTCATTGCGGTGATCTGGAGAGCGATGCTAAGGGCGAGAGCTTGTGTCTAGAATTTGGGATGTTTGTGCGAGCGAGCAGGGGAGCTTCTCTTATCGGAACCTCTCCGTGGCCTTCAAATATATAGACCCAGTGCCGACGATATCGATGGATGCGAGCCCTTGGATTCCAAATTTGTCCACAGCTAACATTGGTTTTTGTGAGAGATGGGCATGAAAGCACATCCCAATTGCTATGTGGGAGCTCCCTAAGGTCGCCTCTGTGCCAACTCAATCGGCACAACATTGGGAATGGTTCGACAGCGGTTGACATTCCAATGTGTCATCGGGGGATGTCTTGGAAAGTGGTCTTTCTTTCAAGGGCAAGCTCGTGTCTAGACCTTGGATTGTGCATCGTGTCACAAGTGAATGGGGAGAGATCTCTCTGTGAATGTCGGCATGGTGATTGCAAGAGAAAATTGACTTAGTCGGAGCCATTGGCCTTGGGCCATTGTGACGGCCTCGCAATTTCTCTTTAATTGCAACCTATGTTTTCGCAGTAGCAGAGTTTGCATGTAAGATGGGCCTTGTTCTCGAGAGTTCCAGGAGATGACCTCTGGAACTTTTGGATTGGGCCCCTTCAAGGTGAAATTCATCCAGTTGATCGGATGAGCTCGATGACCATTTCAGTCCCTTGGCTCCATGAACTCACATCTCCTAACCGATGACAATCTTTTGCTCCTCTGCCGACCTCATAAAAAATTGGGTCATGAATGACTGTTTGGTAGGAATTTTAAAGGATTTGGATTTTAAGGCGGATGTCAGTGTGTTTGCTAATTTCTAATGCAGAGTGAGCCTCGCACTAATTGCTTATATAGGAGAGGTGGTTGCCGCGAGCCTCTCCCGTGCCCCCCTCATTGATTCAACGCCGGTGTCAAGGCGGATGGATATGTTAGATTTTGAAACGGTGGACGCCGACGTTGAATCAATTAGAGTAGCATGAAGCCCACCCCGGATGTGCTATTCCTCGACTCTCCTTTAGATCATGTTTTCTTCTCACTCAGCTGGCGCAATTTTGGAAAAATGTTTGGCAGCGATTGCCATCCCTCACCGCGTCTACTTGGTGATTTTAAAACTCGATCTAAAACGGGAGCCCTCGTCTAGCACCTCCGTCCGATGTTGCTCGGGTATGGCATAAAATTATGCCATCGGCGCGAATCCCCCAATGAATGCCTACGCTTGGACCCTCTCTTAGATCACCTTCTTTGATCACTCGATCGACGCAACTACGGAAGAGACTTGGCAGCGGTTGCCATTCTACAATGCATCTGTTTAGCGATTTTGAAGTTGATCTAATGGCAAGCCCTTGTCTCTAGTCATGAGGTGGGTGCTTGGCGCTCTAGCAAAATTTTTTGCGTGCCTATCGCAGCTACAATGGGAGAGGTGGTTTCTGCGAGCCTCTCCCATGCCCCCCTCATTGATTCAACACCACTGTCAGGGCGGATGGATATGTCAGATTTTGAAAAGGTGGACGCCGATGTTGAATTAATTACAGGGGCATGAAGCCCACCCTCGAGGGTGCTATTCCTGGACTCTCCTTTAGATCATGTTTTCTTGTCACTCAGCTGGCGCAATTTCAAAAAAAGGTTTGGCAGCGGTTGCCAGCCCTCACCGCGTCTACTCGATGATTTTAAAACTCGATCTAAAATAGGAGCCCTCGTCTAGCACCTCTGTCCGGTGTTGCTCGGGTATTGCATAAATTTATGCCATTGGCGCGAAGCCCCCAACGAATGCCTACGCTTGGACCCTCTCTTACATCACCTTCTTCGATCACTCGACCGACGCAACTACGGAAGAGACTTGGCAGCGGTTGCCATTCTACAGCACGTCTGTTCAGCGATTTTGAAGTTGATCTAATGGCGAGCCCTTGTCTCTAGCCATGAGGTGGGTGCTTGGTGCTCTAGAAATTTTTTTTGCATGCCTATCATGGCTACAACGGGAGAGGTGGTTACCGCGAGCCTCTCCCGTGCCCCCCTCATTGATTTAATGCCGCTGTCAGGGCGGATGGATATGTCAGATTTTGAAATGGTGGACGTCGACGTTGAATCAATTAGAGGGGCATGAAGTCCACCCTCAAGGGTGCTATTTCTCGACTCTCCTTTAGATCATGTTTTCTTGTCACTCAGCTGGCGCAATTTTGGAAAAAGGTTTGGCAGCGGTTGCCAGCCCTCACTGTGTCTACTTGGTGATTTTAAAACTCGATCTAAAACGGGAGCCCTCGTCTAACACCTCCGTCTGATGTTGCTCGGGTATTGCATAAATTTATGCCATTGGTGTGAATCCCCCAATGAATGCCTACGCTTGGACCCTCTCTTAGATCACCTTCTTCGATCACTCGACCGACGCAACTACGGAAGAGACTTGGCAGCGGTTGCCATTCTACAGCGCGTCTGTTCAGCAATTTCGAAGTTGATCTAATGGTGAGCCCTTGTCTCTAGCTATGAGCTGGGTGCTTGGTGCTCTAGCAAAAATTTTTGTGTGCCTATCGCGGCTACAACAGGAGAGGTGGTTGCTGCGAGCCTCTCCCGTGCCCCCCTCATTGATTCAATGCTGCTGTCAGGGCAGATGGAAATGTCAGATTTTGAAATGGTGGATGCCGACGTTGAATCAATTAGAGGGGCATGAAGCCCACCCTCAAGGGTGCTATTCCTGTACTCTCCTTTAGATCATGTTTTCTTGTCACTCAGCTGGCACAATTTTGGAAAAAGGTTTGGTAGCGGTTGCCAGCCCTCACCGCGTCTTCTTTGTGATTTTAAAACTCGATCTTAAATGGGAGCCCATGTCTAGCACCTCCGTCCGGTGTTGCTCAAGTATTGCATAAATTTTTGCCATCGGCGCGATTACCCCAATGAATGCTATTTCTCGACTCTCCTTTAGATCATGTTTTCTTGTCACTCAGCTGGCGCAATTTTGGAAAAAGGTTTGGCAGCGGTTGCCAACCCTCACCGCGTCTACTTGGTGATTTTAAAACTCGATCTAAAATGGGAGCCCTCGTCTAGCACCTCTATCTGGTGTTGCTCGGGTATTGCATAAATTTATGCCATCGGCCCGAATCCCCCAACGAATGCCTATGCATGGACCCTCTCTTAGATCACCTTCTTCGATCACTTGACCGACGCAACTACGAAAAGAGACTTGGCAGCGGTTGCAGTTTTACAGCGTGTCTGTTCAGCAATTTCGAAGTTGATCTAATGGCGAGCCCTTGTCTCTAGCCATGAGGTGGGTGCTTGGCACTCTAGCAAAAATTTTTGTGTGCCTATCGCGTAGAGCATGTTTTCTAGTCACTCAGCTGGTGCAATTTCAGAAAAAGGTTTGGCAGCGGTTGCTAGCCCTCACCGTGTCTTCTTGGTGATTTTAAAACTTGATCTAAAATGGGAGCCCTCGTCTAGCGGCTCTGTGCCAACTCGATCGGCACAACATTGGGAAATGGTTCGACAGCGGTTGTTGTTCCAATGTGTCATCGAGGGATGCCTTGGAAAGTGGCCTTTCAAGGGCGAGCTCATGTCTAGCCCTTGGATTGTGCATCGCATCACAAGTGAATGGGGAGATCTCTCTGTGAACGGCAGCATGGTGATTGCAAGAGAAAATTGACTTAGTCGGAGCATTGGCGTTGGGCCATTGTGACGGCCTTGCAATTTCTCTTTAATTGCAACCTATGTTTGCACAGTAGCAGAGTTTGCATGTAAGATGGGCCTTGTTCTTGAGAGTTCCAGGAGATGACCTCTGGAACTTTTGGATTGGGCCCCTTCAAGGTAAAATTCATCTAGCTGATCGGATGAAGCTCGATGTGCTTGTATCTATTCCGAGACAGTAATGATGGTCATTAATCTGTGGCGGTGAGTATTATCCCATTTGGTAATCACAATGGCGAAGCTGGTGGGAAGTACTTGTCGCTTTGTTTTGATGGATATACCCTATATGTAGGTGTCTGCACGGCTTGCAACACACTGCACATTTGGTGTTTGATTCTAAGATGCACTTGTTGCTGAGTGTGTATGGAGTTGTATCTGTTAGCCAAGGGCTCCGTCTCATTGGCATGTTCTATCATTGCATTTTTATCCTGCCTGGAGGGCAAGAAGGAAAGAGATGGTTGCACGGGTGCCTTGGTCGACGTCCCTAATTTCATCAAGGGTCCACTCTCCACCCTAAGTTTTTGCCAATCGGTAGAGCCTTGGGATTGAGAGGGGGGCCGGCGAAAGGTTTGGTTGCCGCATAATTTATTCGCTAGTGCGTTCTTGGTGCGTGCTCGCCTCTTCACTGTCTCATCCTACAGAAGTGCATGGCACTGTCGTGACAGCCTTTGTGGTCTGGGCCAGTAGAAGCGTAGAGTATTACCGATAATTTTTGTTTGGATGCGAAAACTCTCCATGCCCTGTCCTGCCCTGTGCGATCCGAACGGCTGCGGCTCATGGGTTCTGCGGGAGATACTCTTCTTTAGCTCCCCCCTAAAGAGAGCGTTTGGTGTTTGCATTGTGTGGACAAAAAGCCCAAGGCATTTCATCTCTCTCTTCAGATGCAAAATTCTGGGAGGGCTTGTCGAAGTATGGTCGTTTGTACGGGGTGCACCAAAAAGCATGTAGGGGGCATATGCCTAGGAAATGGATGTCTCTGAGTTTTCTTACTCGGTCGCGTGCGCGATGTACATCTTTGCATTATGACCTTGCTGTGAGCATTTGTGATTCAAGCATTTTGGGGGAACAGGTTTTCTATGAGATGTTCCTCTCAGGCTCCTGCGAACCAGAGCGCTCGTCTTTGCAATGCTCTGACAAGTGCAGGCCCAACGTGTCTGTCTAGGGGAAGAAATCACACGAATGCTTTTTGCCGAGATGTGGGTGCTCGCGGGTGGTTCCCTCACGGTACCAATTCTTCGGTATGTGCATGTGCATGAGATTGAAGCTTGTCCAACAATGCTAGTGTGAGTGTTCAGCTGTAGGAACTTTTTTGTACCTGCGCTGGCAGATCACGTGTCATGGGGAACGGTTAGCAAGGCTGTGCTGGGAAAGGAGATATTTGCCAGAGGTTAGACATGTCCATGTATGCGGGCGAGCTCTCATCACCTATAAATGTGTGGAGGGGGTGTTGTTATACACAATGCCCTCAAGCGGCCTTATAATTGAGGTGGTAGCGTGCACAGTGATGCCCCCGCCAATCGCATAACCAGCCATGTTTTCGACTCGCATGGCCCTTCACCCTTCAACACGGTGGTCTCCGTTGGCACTTCGGCAACCAGCTCTTCATCATGGGAAAACATTTGTTGTGATCAAGAAGGATTTTGTCTGTGCGGGTGCACCTCAACAGGCGTGTAGGAGGCATATGCCTGGGAAATGGATGTCTCTGAGTGGCCTTACAATTGAGGTGGCTACATGCGCGGTGCATCTCATACAGACTCGAGGCTTCTTTCCGAGTAGTGGCGACAGTGAGTTCGAGGGTAAAGGGTTCTTTACGGGATGTTCTTCCCAGGTGCCTATGAACCGAGGCTCCCTGTTCGGCCCTCTCTGGTCGACGATGGGACACTTTCCTCTTGTGCGAAATCTTTGAGCGTTGCGAGTCTTGCATGTGCTGTGAATGTCATTCTTGTTGCTTGTGCGGCAGATTATGTTTGGATGCATGATGGAGCGAATTCAAATTTCGGTTTCCCATCGTGGTGGGCATCCCTTGGCTGTAACAGGTCTTGGGGGTCCCCTCGTTGTTAGAAGCTACCTGGTCGATCCTGCCAGTAGTCATATGCTTGTCTCAAAGATTAAGCCATGCATGTCTAAGTATGAACTATTTCAGACTGTGAAACTGCAGATGGCTCATTAAATCAGTTATAGTTTCTTTGATGGTACTTTGCTACTCGGATAACCATAGTAATTCTAGAGCTAATACGTGCACCAAATCCACACTCTCGGAAGGGATGCATTTATTAGATAAAAGGCCGGCGCGGGCTTGCCCGCTATTCCGGTGATTCATGATAACTCGACGGATCGCACGGCCTTTGTGCTGGCGACGCTTCATTCAAATTTTTGCCCTATCAACTTTTGATGGTAGGATAGAGGCCTACCATGGTGGTGACGGGTGATGGAGAATTAGGGTTCGATTTCGAAGAGGGAGCCTAAGAAACGGCTAGCACATCCAGGAAAGGCAGCAGGTGCACAAATTACCCAATCCTAACACAGGGAGGTAGTGACAATAAATAACAATACTGGGCTCATCGAGTGTGGTAATTGGAATGAGTACAATCTAAATCCCTTAACAAGGATCCATTGGAGGGAAAGTCTGGTGCCAGCAGCTGCGGTAATTCCAGCTCCAATAGCGTATATTTAAGTTGTTGCAGTTAAAAAGCTCGTAGTTGGACCTTGGGTCATCACGGTCAGTCCGCCTTCTGGGTGTGCACTGGCCCTCACGTCCCTTCTGCTGGCGGTGTGTTCCTAGCCTTAATTGGCTGGGTCGCAGTTCCGGCGCCGTTACTTTGAAAAAATTAGAGTGCTCAAAGCAAGCCTACGCTCTGAATACATTAGCGTGGAATAATGTGATAGGAGTCTGGTCCTGTTCCATTGGCCTTCAGGACCGGAGTAATGATTAATAGGGACTGTCGGGGGCATTCATATTTCATTGTCAGAGGTGAAATTCTTGGATTTATGGAAGACGAACCACTGCGAAAGCATTTGCCAAGGATGTTTTCATTAATCAAGAATGAAAGTTGGGGGCTCGAAGATGATCAGATATCGTCCTAGTCTCAACCATAAACGATGCCGACCAGGGATCGGCGGATGTTTCTCTAAGGACTCCGCCAGGACCTTCTGAGAAATTAGAGTGTTTGGGTTCCGGGGGGAGTATGGTCGCAAGACTAAAACTTAAAGGAATTGACGGAAGGGCACCACCAGGAGTGGAGCCTGCGGCTTAATTTGACTCAACACGGGGAAACTTACCAGGTCCAGACATAGTAAGGATTGACAGATTGAGAGGTCTTTTTTGATTCTATGGGTGGTGGTGCATGGCCATTCTTAGTTGGTGGAGCGATTTGTCTAGTTAATTCTGTTAACGAACGAGACCTCAGCCTGCTAACTAGCTATGCGGAGGTTCCCCTTCACGGCCAGGTTCTTAGAGGGACTATGGCCTCCTAGGCCATGGAAGTTTGAGGCAATAACAGGTCTGTGATACCCTTAGATGTTCTGGGCCGCACGCGCGCTACACTGATGCAACCAACAAGTTTCTCTCCTTGGCCTGAAAGGTTTGGGAAATCTTGCCAAATTGCATCATGATGGGGATAGACCATTGCAATTATTGATCTTCAACAAGGAATTCCTAGTAAGCGCGAGTCATCAGCTCGCGTTGACTACATCCCTGCCCTTTGTACACACCGCCCATCGCTCCTACCGATTGAATGATCCGTTGAAGTGTTCGGATTGTGGCAACGATGGTGGTTCCTGTCGGCGACGTCGCGAGAAGTTCACTAAACCTTATCATTTAGAGGAAGGAGAAGTTGTAACAAGGTTACCGTAGGTGAACTTGCGGTAGGATCATTGTCGGTTTGAGACCTTGAATCGTGTAGGGGATGGAGCTGGCCTCCTCTTCACCCCAAAAATCTTAGTGATGTGCAGACACTTGACCTTGCAGTGATGTGCTGGATGGCTAAGCTACAGGTCCAGCACCGTCGAGGTCGAGGGTCACAT
>CM053789.1:683718797-683721297 GCA_028749045.1 Cupressus sempervirens | reverse complement strand
CTCTCCCATTCCCCCCTCATTGATTCAATGCCGCTGTCATGGCGGATGGATATGTCAGATTTTGAAATGGTGGACGCCAACGTTGAATCAATTAGAGGGGCATGAAGCCCACCCTCGAGGGTGCTATTTCTCGACTCTCCTTTAGATCATGTTTTCTTGTCACTCAGCTGGCGCAATTTCGAAAAAAGGTTTGGCAGCGGTTGCCAGCCCTCACCGCGTCTACCTGGTGATTTTAAAACTCGATCTAAAATGAGAGCCCTCGTCTAGCACCTCTGTCTGGTGTTGCTCGGGTATTGCATAAATTTATGCCATCGGCGCAAATCCCCCAATGAATGCCTACACTTGGACCCTCTCTTAGATCACCTTCTTCGATCACTCGACCGACACAACTACGGAAGAGACTTGGCTGCGGTTGCCATTCTACAGTGCATCTATTCAGTGATTTCAAAGTTGATCTAATGGCGAGCCCTTGTCTCTAGCCATGAGGTGGGTGCTTGGTGCTCTAGTAAAATTTTTTGCGTGCCTATCGCGGCTACAACAGGAGAGGTGGTTGCCATGAGCCTCTCCCGTGCCCCCCTCATTGATTCAATGCCGCTGTCAGGGTGGATGGAAATTTTGGATTTTGAAACGGTGGATGCCGACGTTGAATCAATTAGAGGGGCATGAAGCCCACCCTCGAGGGTGCTATTCTTGGACTCTCCTTTAGATCATGTATTCTTGTCACTCAGCTGGCACAATTTCGGAAAAAGGTTTGGCAGCGATTGCCAGCCCCTCACCGCGTCTACTTGGTGATTTTAAAACTCGATCTAAAACGGGAGCCCTCATCTTGCACCTCCGTCCGGTGTTGCTTGGGTATTGCACAAATTTTTGCCATCGGCGCAAATCCCCCAACGAATGCCTACACGCTTGGACCCTCTCTTAGATCACCTTCTTCGATCACTCGACCAACGCAATTACGGAAGAGACTTGGCAGTGGTTGCCATTCTACACCGCGTCTATTCTACGATTTCGAAGTTGATCTAATGGCGAGCCCTTGTCTATAGCCATGAGGTGGGTACTTGGCGCTCTTGCAAAAAAATTTTGCGAGCCTATCATGGCTACAATGGGAGAGGTGGTTGCCACGAGCCTCTCCCGTGCCCAGCTCATTGATTCAACGCCGCTGTCAGGGCGGATGGATATGTCAGATTTTGAAATGGTGGACGCCGACGTTGAATCAATTAGAAGGGCATGAAGCCCACCTTCAAGGGTGCTATTCCTGGACTCTCCTTTAGATCATATTTTCTTGTCACTCAGCTGGCGCAATTTTGGAAAAAGGTTTGGCAGCGGTTGCTAGCCCTCACCGCGTCTTCTTTGTGATTTTAAAACTCGATCTAAAATGGGAGCCCTCGTCTAGCACCTCTGTCCGGTGTTGCTTGGGTATTGCATAAATTTTTGCCATCGGCGCGATTACCCCAATGAATGCCCTATGCTTGGACCCTCTCTTAGATCACCTTCTTCGATCACTCGACCAACACAATTACGGAAGAGACTTGGCAGCGGTTGCCATTCTACACTGCGTCTGTTCTGCGATTTCGAAGTTGATCTAATGGCGAGCCCTTGTCTCTAGCCATGAGGTGGGTGCTTGGCACTCTAGCAAAATTTTTTTGCTTGCCTATCGCAGCTACAATGGGAGAGGTGGTTGCCGCGAGCCTCTCCCATGCCCCCCTCATTGATTCAACGCCGCTATCAGGGCAGATGGATATGTCAGATTTTGAAATGGTGGACGCCGACGTTGAATAAATTAGAGGGTCATCAAGCCCACCCTCGAGGGTGCTATACTTGGACTCTCCTTTAGATCATGTTTTCTTGTCACTCAACTGCCGCAATTTTGAAAAAAGGTTTGGCAGAGGTTGCCAGCCCTCATCGCGTCTACTTGGTGATTTTAAAACTCGATCTAAAACGGCAGCCCTCGTCTAGCAATTTATGCCATTGGCCCGAATCCCCCAACGAATGCCTACGCTTGGACCCTCTCTTAGATCACCTTCTTCGATCACTCGATCGACGCAACTACGAAAAGAGACTTGGCAGCGGTTGCCATTTTACAGAGCATCTATTCAGTGATTTCGAAGTCAATCTAATGGTGAGCCCTTGTCTCTAGCCATGAGGTGGGTGCTTGGCGCTCTAGCAAAATTTTTTGCGTGCCTATCGCGTAGAGCATGTTTTCTAGTCACTCAGCTGGCGCAATTTTGGAAAAAGTTTTGGCAGCGGTTGCCAGCCCTTACCGCATCTTCTTGGTGATTTTAAAACTCGATCTAAAATAGGAGCCCTCGTCTAGCAGCTCTGTGCCAACTCGATCGGCACAACATTGGGAAATGGTTCGACAGCGATTATCGTTCCAATGTGTCATCGGGGGATGCCTTGGAAAGTGGCCTTTCAAGGGCGAGCTCGCATCTAGCCCTTAGATTGTGCGTCGCATCACAAGTGAATGGGGAGATCTCTCTGTGAACGGCGGCATGGTGAT
>CM053789.1:683641297-683708797 GCA_028749045.1 Cupressus sempervirens | reverse complement strand
TCTTCATTCATCAAGTCACCCCGCCAGGTCAGCCCACAAATTACTCTCACCAAGTCGACTCTTTAAGTTCGTTCATCAAGTCACCCCGCCAGGTAAGCCCACCAAGTGGACTCTTTAAGTTCGTTCATGAAGTCACTCTGACAAGTTGGCCCACCAAGTCGACTCTTTAAGTTCGTTCATCAAGTCACCCTGCCAGGTTAGCCCACCAACTACTCTCACCAAGTCGACTCTTTAGGTTTGCTCACCAAGTCACCCCGCCAGGTCGGCCCACCAAGTACTCTCACCAGGTCGACTCTTTAGGTTTGTTCATCAGGGCACCCCACCGAGTACTCTCACCAAGTCGACTCTTTAAGTTCATTCATCAAGTCACCCCGCCAGGTCGGCCCACCAAGTACTCTCACCAAGTTGACCCTTTAAGTTCGGTCATCAACTCACCCCGCCAGGTCGGCCCACCAAGTACTCTCACAAAGTTGACTCTTTAGGTTCGTTCATCAATTCACCCCGCCAGCTCGGCCCACCAAGTTCTCTCACCAGGTCGACTCTTTAAGTTCGTTCATCAAGTCACCCCGCCAGTTTGACCCACCAAGTACTCTCACAAAGTCGACTCTCTAAGTTCGTTCATCAAGTCACCCTGCCAGGTCAGCCCACCAAGTACTCTCACCAAGTCACCCCGCTAGTTTGACCCACCAAGTCGACTCTTTAAGTTCATTCATCAAGTCACCCAGCCAAGTTGGCCCACCAAGTCAACTCTTTAAGTCCGTTCATCAAGTCACGTGACCAGGTCAGCCCACCGAGTACTCTCACCAAGTCGACTCTTTAAGTTTGTTCATCAAGTCACCCGGCTAGGTTGGCACACCAAGTCACCAAGTACTCTCACCAAGTTGACTCTCTAAGTCTGTTCATCAAGTCACCCCGCCAGGTCGGCCCACCAAGTTGAATCTTTAAGTCCGTTCATCAAGTCACCCAACCAAGTACTCTAACCAAGTCGATTCTTCAAGTGCGTTCATCAAGTCACCCGACCAACTACTCTCACCAAGTTGACTCTTTAACTATGTTCATCAAGTCACCCCACCAAGTACTCTCACCAAGTCAACTCTTTAGGACCGTTCATCAAGTCACCTCGCCAAGTCAACCCTTGAAGTCCGTTCATCAAGTCACCCCACAAAGTACTCCCACCAAGTCGACTCTTTAAGTCAGTTCACGAAGTCACCCAACCAGGTCGGCAAACCAAGGACTCTCACCAAGTCGACTCTCCAAGTCTATTCATTAGGTCACCCCACCGAGTACTCTCACCAAGTCAACTCTTTAGGTCCGTTCATCAAGTCACCCCGCAAAGTCGACCCTCTATGTTCGTTCATCGAGTCACCCGACCAAGTTGACTGTTTAAGTCCTTTCATCAGGTCACCCCGCCAAGCCGACTCTTTAAGTCCATTCATCAAGTCACCAGAACAACTACTCTCGCCAAGTTGACTCTATAAGTCCATTGATCAAGTCAGCCCACCAAGTACTCCCACCAAGTTGACTCTTTAAGTCCATTCATCAGTTCACCCCGCCAAGTACTCTCACCAAGCCAACTCTTTAGGTCCGTTCATCAAGTGACCCCCCCAAGTCGACCCTTTAAGTCCGTTCATCAAGTCGCCCCTCCGAGTTGCTTCTCTAAGCCCACTCGCCATGTCAGCTCACAAAGTCGGTTGTTCAAGTACGTTGCCAAGTCAACTCTTTAAGTTCGCTCACTAGGTCAGCCCGCCCAAGTTGACTCTTTAAGTTCGTTCGCCAGGTCGGCCTGCCCAAGTCGCATCAGCGGGCTAACTCACCGAGTCACCTCACGAAGTTGACTCTTTAAGTGCGCTCACCAAGTCAGCTCACCAAGTCGACGCACCATCTCGCCTTGATAAGTTGGCTTGCCGAGTTACCCCACCAAGTCGTCGCCTCTTTAAGCTCGCTCACCGTGTCAGCTCGTCAGGTCGACTCACCAAGTCGACTAATCAAGTAGGCCCACCAAGTTGCCTCAAGGATAGCTCCTCACCATGAGTCGCCTCACCATGTTGACTCAATGAGTTGCCTCACCACGTTGACTCTTTGAGCCTGCTCGCCACGTTGCCTCACCAAGTCAACTCGAGTACGTCGCCAAGTCGACTCTTTAAGTTCGCTCGCCAGGTCGACTCGCCAAGTCAGCTGACCATGTCATCTCAACGAACCAACTCGCCGAGTCGCCACACCACGTCGGCTCTCTAATACCACTTGCCAAGTCGCCCCACCAACTCGCCCCGTTAGGCCCACTCACCACATCGCCCCATTAGGCCCACTCTCACCAAGTCGACTCTTTAAGTCTACTCATAAAGTCGAGCCACTGAGTACTCTCACCAAGTCGACTCTTTAAGTCCTTTCATTGAGTCACCACACCAAGTACTCTCACCAAGTCAACTCTTTAGGTCCATTCATAGAGTCACCCCACCAAGTCAACCCTTCAAGTGCATTCATCAAGTCACCCCACCAAGTCGACTCTTTAAGTTCATTCATCAAGTCACCCCACCAGGTCAGCCCACAAATTACTCTCACCAAGTCGACTCTTTAAGTTCGTTCATCAAGTCACCCTGCTAGGTCGGCCCACCAAGTGGACTCTTTAAGTTCGTTCATGAAGTCACTCTGCCAAGTCGGCCCACCAGGTCGACTCTTTAAGTTCGTTCATCAAGTCACCCCGCCAGGTCAGTCCACCAACTACTCTCACCAAGTCGACTCTTTAAGTTTGCTCACCAATTCACCCCACCAGGTCGGCCCACCAAGTACTCTCACCAGGTTGACTCTTTAGGTTTGTTCATCAGGGCACCCCACCGAGTACTCTCACCAAGTCGACTCTTTAAGTTCGTTCATCAAGTCGCCCCACCAGGTCGGCCCACCAAGTACTCTCACCAAGTCGACCCTTTAAGTTTGGTCATCAACTCACCCCGCCAGGTCGGCCCACCAAGTACTCTCACAAAGCCGACTCTTTAGGTTCGTTCATCAATTCACCCCGCCAGCTCGGCCCACCAAGTTCTCTCACCAGGTCGACTCTTTAAGTTCATTCATCAAGTCACCCTGCCAGTTTGACCCACCAAGTACTCTCACAAAGTTGACTCTCTAAGTTCGTTCATCAAGTCACCCTGCCAGGTCAGCCCACCAAGTACTCTCACCAAGTCACCCTGCTAGTTTGACCCACCAAGTCGACTCTTTAAGTTCGTTCATCAAATCACCCGGCCAAGTCGGCTAACCAAGTCAACTCTTTAAGTCCGTTCATCAAGTCACGTGACCAGGTCAGCCCACCGAGTACTCTCACCAAGTCGACTCTTTAAGTTTGTTCATCAAGTCACCCGGCCAGGTCAGCCCACCAAGTCACCAAGTACTCTCACCAAGTCAACTCTCTAAGTCCGTTCATCAAGTCACCCTGCCAGGTTGGCCCACCAAGTTGAATCTTTAAGTCTGTTCATCAAGTCACCCCACCAAGTACTCTAACCAAGTCGATTCTTCAAGTGCGTTCATCAAGTCACCCGACCAACTACTCTCATAAAGTTGACTCTTTAACTATGTTCATCAAGTCACCCCACCAAGTACTCTCACCAATTCGACTCTTTAAGTCTTTTCATCAAGTCACCACACCAAGTACTCTCACCAAGTCAACTCTATAGGACCGTTCATCAAGTCACCTCGCCAAGTCAACCCTTGAAGTTCGTTCATCAAGTCACCCCACCAAGTACTCCCACCAAATCGACTTTTTAAGTCAGTTCACGAAGTCACCCAACCAGGTCGGCCCACCAAGGACTCTCACCAAGTCGACTCTCTAAGTCTGTTCATCAGGTCACCCCACCGAGTACTCTCACCAAGTCAACTCTTTAGGTCCATTCATCAAGTCACCCCGCAAAGTCGACCCTCTAAGTTTGTTCATCGAGTCACCCGACCAAGTCGACTGTTTAAATCCTTTCATCAAGTCACCCCACCAAGTCGACTCTTTAAGTCCATTCATCAAGTCACTAGAACGACTACTCTCACAAAGTCAACTCTATAAGTCCGTTGATCAAGTCAGCCCACCAAGTACTCCCACCAAGTTGACTCTTTAAGTTCGTTCATCAGTTCACCCTGCCAAGTACTCTCACCAAGTCAACTCTTTAGGTCCGTTCATCAAGTCACCCTGCCAAGTCGACCCTTTAAGTCTGTTCATCAAGTCGCCCCTCCGAGTTGCTTCTCTAAGCCCACTCGCCATGCCAGCTCACCAAGTCGGTTGTTCAACTACGTTGCCAAGTCAACTCTTTAAGTTCGCTCACCAGGTCAGCTCGCCCAAGTTGCCTCTTTAAGTTTGTTCGCCAGGTCGGCCTGCCCAAGTCGCATCAGCGGGCTAACTCACCGAGTCACCTCACGAAGTTGACTCTTTAAGTGCGCTCACCAAGTCAGCTCACCAAGTTGACTCACCATCTCACCTCGATAAGTTGGCTTGCCGAGTTACCCCACCAAGTCGTCACCTCTTTAAGCCTGCTCACCGTGTTAGCTCGTCAAGTCGGCTCACCAAGTCGACTAATCAAGTAGGCCCACCAAGTCGCCTCAAGGATAGCTCCTCACCATGAGTCGCCTCACCATGTTGACTCAATGAGTCGCCTCACCATGTTGACTCTTTGAGCCCGCTCGCCAGGTTGCCTCACCAAGTCAACTCGAGTACGTTTCCGAGTCGACTATTTAAGTTTGCTCGCCAGGTCAACTCGCCAAGTCAGCTCACCATGTCATCTCAACGAACCAACTTGCCAAGTCACCTCACCACGTTGGCTCTCTAATACCACTCGCCAAGTCGCCCCACCAACTCGCCCCGTTAGGCCCACTCACCACATCGCCCCGTTAGGCCCACTATCACCAAGTGGACTCTTTAAGTCTGCTCATAAAGTCAAGCCACCAAGTACTCTCACCAAGTCGACTCTTTAAGTCCTTTCATCGAGTCACCCCACCAAGTACTCTCACCAAGTCAACTCTTTAGGTCCGTTCATAGAGTCACCCCACCAAGTCGACCCTTCAAGTGCGTTCATCAAGTCACCCCACCAAGTCGACTCTTTAAGTTCATTCATCAAGTCACCCCGCCAGGTCAGCCCACAAATTACTCTCACCAAGTCGACTCTTTAAGTTCGTTCATCAAGTCACCCCACTAGGTTGGCCCACCAAGTGGACTCTTTAAGTTCGTTCATGAAGTCACTCTGCCAAGTCGGCCCACCAGGTCGACTCTTTAAGTTCATTCATCAAGTCACCCCGCTAGGTCAGTCCACCAACTACACTCACCAAGTCGACTCTTTAAGTTTGCTCACCAAGTCACCCTGCCAGGTCGGCCCACCAAGTACTCTCACCAGGTCGACTCTTTAGGTTTGTTCATCAGGGCACCCCACCGAGTACTCTCACCAAGTCGATTCTTTAAGTTCGTTCATCTTGTCGCCCCGCCAGGTCGGCCCACCAAGTACTCTCACCAAGTCGACCCTTTAAGTTTGGTCATCAACTCACCCTGCCAGGTCGGCCCACCAAGTACTCTCACAAAGTCGACTCTTTAGGTTCGTTCATCAATTTAGCCTGCTAGCTCGGTCCACAAAGTTCTCTCACTAGGTCAACTCTTTAAGTTTGTTCATCAAGTCACCTCGCCAGTTCGACCCACCAAGTACTCTCACAAAGTCAACTCTCTAAGTTCGTTCATCAAGTCACCCTGCCAGGTTAGGCCACCAAGTACTCTCACCAAGTCACCCCACTAGTTTGACCCACCAAGTCAACTCTTTAAGTTCGTTCATCAAGTTACCCGACCAAGTCGGCCCACCAAGTCGACTCTTTAATTCCGTTCATCAAGTCACGTGACCAGGTCAGCCCACCGAGTACTCTCACCAAGATGACTCTTTAAGTTTGTTCATCAAGTCACCCGGCCAGGTTGGCCAACCAAGTCACCAAGTACTCTCACCAAGTCGACTCTCTAAGTCCTTTCATCAAGTCACCCCACCAGGTCGGCCCACCAAGTCAAATCTTTATGTCCGTTCATCAAGTCACCCCACCAAGTACTCTAACCAAGTCGATTCTTCAAGTGCATTCATCAAGTCACCCGACCAACTACTCTCACCAAGTTGACTCTTTAAATATGTTCATCAAGTCACCCCACCAAGCACTCTCACCACGTCAACTCTTTAGGTCCGCTCATAAAGTCACCCCACCAAGTCGACCCTTCAAGTGCGTTCATCAAGTCACCCCACCAAGTACTCTCACCAATTCGACTCTTTAAGTCTTTTCATCAAGTCACCACACCAAGTACTCTCACCAAGTCAACTCTTTAGGACCGTTCATCAAGTCACCTCGCCAAGTCGACCCTTGAAGTCCATTCATCAAGTTACTCCACCAAGTACTCCCACCAAGTTGACTCTTTAAGTCAGTTCATGAAGTCACCCAACCAGGTCGGCCCACCAAGGACTCTCACCAAGTCGACTCTCTAAGTCTGTTCATCAAGTCACCCCACCGAGTACTCTCACCAAGTCAACTCTTTAGGTCCGTTCATCAAGTAACCCCACAAAGTTGACCCTCTAAGTTCGTTCATCGAGTCACCCGACCAAGTTGACTGTTTAAGTCCTTTCATCAAGTCACCCCGCCAAGCCGACTCTTTAAGTCCGTTCATCAAGTCACCAGAACAACTACTCTCACCAAGTCAACTCTATAAGTCCGTTCATCAAGTCAGCCCACCAAGTACTCCCACCAAGTTGACTCTTTAAGTCCATTCATCAGTTCACCCCGCCAAGTACTCTCACCAAGTCAACTCTTTAGGTCCGTTCATCAAGTCACCCCGCCAAGTCGACCCTTTAAGTCCGTTCATCAAGTTGCCCCTCCGAGTTGCTTCTCTAAGCCCACTCGCCATGACAGCTCACCAAGTCGGTTGTTCAAGTACGTTGCCAAGTCAACTCTTTAAGTTCGCTCACCAGGTCAGCCCGCCCAAGTCGCCTCTTTAAGTTCGTTCGCCAGGTCGGCCCGCCCAAGTCGCATCGGCGGGCTAACTCGCCGAGTCACCTCACGAAGTTGACTCTTTAAGTGCGCTCACCAAGTCAGCTCACCAAGTTGACTCACCATCTTGCCTCGATAAGTTGGCTTGCCGAGTTACCCCACCAAGTTGTCACCTCTTTAAGCCTGCTCACCGTGTCAGCTCGTCAGGTCGGCTCACCAAGTCGACTAATCAAGTAGGCCCACCAAGTCGCCTCAAGGATAGCTCCTCACCATGAGTTGCCTCACCATGTTGACTCAATGAGTCACCTCACCATGTTAACTCTTTGAGCCTGCTCGCCAGGTCGCCTCACCAAGTCGACTCGAGTACGTTGCCAAGTCGACTCTTTAAGTTCGCTCGCTAGGTCGACTCGCCAAGTCAGCTCACCATGTCATCTCAATAAACCAACTCGCCGAGTCGCCTCACCACGTCGGCTCTCTAATACCACTCGCCAAGTCGCCCCACCAACTCGCCCCATTAGGCCCACTCACCACATCGCCCCATTAGGCCCACTCTCACCAAGTGGACTCTTTAAGTCTACTCATAAAGTCGAGCCACCGAGTACTCTCACCAAGTCGACTCTTTAAGTCCTTTCATTGAGTCACCACACCAAGTACTCTCACCAAGTCAACTCTTTAGGTCCATTCATAGAGTCACCCCACCAAGTTGACCCTTCAAGTGCATTCATCAAGTCACCCCATCAAGTCGACTCTTTAAGTTCATTCATCAAGTCACCCCACCAGGTCAGCCCACAAATTACTCTCACCAAGTCGACTCTTTAAGTTCATTCATCAAGTCACCCCGCTAGGTCGGCCCACCAAGTGGACTCTTTAAGTTCGTTCATGAAGTCACTCTGCCAAGTCGGCCCACCAGGTCGACTCTTTAAGTTCGTTCATCAAGTCACCCCGCCAGGTCAGTCCACCAACTACTCTCACCAAGTCGACTCTTTAAGTTTGCTCACCAATTCACCCCACCAGGTCGGCCCACCAAGTACTCTCACTAGGTTGACTCTTTAGGTTTGTTCATCAGGGCACCCCACCGAGTACTCTCACCAAGTCGACTCTTTAAGTTCGTTCATCAAGTCGCCCCACCAGGTCGGCCCACCAAGTACTCTCACCAAGTCGACCCTTTAAGTTTGGTCATCAACTCACCCCGCCAGGTCGGCCCACCAAGTACTCTCACAAAGCCGACTCTTTAGGTTCATTCATCAATTCACCTCGCCAGCTCGGCCCACCAAGTTCTCTCACCAGGTCGACTCTTTAAGTTCATTCATCAAGTCACCATGCCAGTTCGACCCACCAAGTACTCTCACAAAGTTGACTCTCTAAGTTCGTTCATCAAGTCACCCTGCCAGGTCAGCCCACCAAGTACTCTCACCAAGTCACCCTGCTACTTCGACCCACCAAGTCGACTCTTTAAGTTCGTTCATCAAGTCACCCGGCCAAGTCGGCTAACCAAGTCAACTCTTTAAGTCCGTTCATCAAGTCACGTGACCAGGTCAGCCCACCGAGTACTCTCACCAAGTTGACTCTTTAAGTTTGTTCATCAAGTCACCCGGCCAGGTCAACCCACCAAGTCACCAAGTGATCTCACCAAGTCAACTCTCTAAGTCCGTTCATCAAGTCACCCTGCCAGGTTGGCCCACCAAGTTGAATCTTTAAGTCTGTTCATCAAGTCACCCCACCAAGTACTCTAACCAAGTCGATTCTTCAAGTGCGTTCATCAAGTCACCCGACCAACTACTCTCATAAAGTTGACTCTTTAACTATGTTCATCAAGTCACCCCACCAAGTACTCTCACCAATTCGACTCTTTAAGTCTTTTCATCAAGTCACCACACCAAGTACTCTCACCAAGTCAACTCTATAGGACCGTTCATCAAGTCACCTCGCCAAGTCAACCCTTGAAGTCCGTTCATCAAGTCACCCCACCAAGTACTCCCACCAAATCGACTCTTTAAGTCAGTTCACGAAGTCACCCAACCAGGTCGGCCCACCAAGGACTCTCACCAAGTCGACTCTCTAAGTCTGTTCATCAGGTCACCCCACCGAGTACTCTCACCAAGTCAACTCTTTAGGTCCGTTCATCAAGTCACCCCGCAAAGTCGACCCTCTAAGTTTGTTCATCGAGTCACCCGACCAAGTCGACTGTTTAAGTCCTTTCATCAAGTCACCCCACCAAGTTGACTCTTTAAGTCCGTTCATCAAGTCACCAGAACAACTACTCTCACCAAGTCGACTCTATAAGTCCGTTCATCAAGTCGGCCCACCAAGTACTCCCACCAAGTCGACTCTTTAAGTCCGTTCATCAGTTCACCCCGCCAAGTACTCTCACCAAGTCAACTCTTTAGGTCCGTTCATCAAGTCACCCCACCAAGTCGACCCTTTAAGACTGTTCATCAAGTCGCCCCTCCGAGTTACTTCTCTAAGCCCACTCGCCATGTCAGCTCACCAAGTCGGTTGTTCAACTACGTTGCCAAGTCAACTCTTTAAGTTCGTTCACCAGGTCAGCTCGCCCAAGTTGCCTCTTTAAGTTCGTTCGCCAGGTCGGCCTGCCCAAGTCGCATCAGCGGGCTAACTCACTGAGTCACCTCACGAAGTTGACTCTTTAAGTGCGCTCACCAAGTCAGCTCACCAAGTTGACTCACCATCTCACCTTGATAAGTTGGCTTGCCGAGTTACCCCACCAAGTCGTCACCTCTTTAAGCCCGCTCACCGTGTCAGCTCGTCAAGTCGGCTCACCAAGTCGACTAATCAAGTAGGCCCACCAAGTCACCTCAAGGATAGCTCCTCACCATGAGTCGCCTCACCATGTTGACTCAATGAGTCGCCTCACCATGTTGACTCTTTGAGCTCGCTCGCCAGGTTGCCTCACCAAGTCAACTCGAGTACGTTTCCAAGTCGACTCTTTAAGTTTGCTCGCCAGGTCAACTCGCCAAGTCAGCTCACCATGTCATCTCAACGAACCAACTTGCCAAGTCACCTCACTACGTCGGCTCTCTAATACCACTCGCCAAGTCGCCCCACCAACTCTCCCCGTTAGGCCCACTCACCACATCGCCCCGTTAGGCCCACTCTCACCAAGTGGACTCTTTAAGTCTGCTCATAAAGTCAAGCCACCAAGTACTCTCACCAAGTCAACTCTTTAAGTCCTTTCATCGAGTCACCCCACCAAGTACTCTCACCAAGTCAACTCTTTAGGTCCGTTCATAGAGTCACCCCACCAAGTCGACCCTTCAAGTGCGTTCATCAAGTCACCCCACCAAGTTGACTCTTTAAGTTCATTCATCAAGTCACCCCGCCAGGTCAGCCCACAAATTACTCTCACCAAGTCGACTCTTTAAGTTCGTTCATCAAGTCACCCCACCAGGTTGGCCCACCAAGTGGACTCTTTAAGTTTGTTCATGAAGTCATTCTGCCAAGTCGGCCCACCAGGTAGACTCTTTAAGTTCATTCATCAAGTCACCCCGCTAGGTCAGTCCACCAACTACACTCACCAAGTCGACTCTTTAAGTTTGCTCACCAAGTCACCCTGCCAGGTCGGCCCACCAAGTACTCTCACCAGGTCGACTCTTTAGGTTTGTTCATCAGGGCACCCCACCGAGTACTCTCACCAAGTCGATTCTTTAAGTTCGTTCATCTTGTCGCCCCGCTAGGTCGGCCCACCAAGTACTCTCACCAAGTCGACCCTTTAAGTTCGGTCATCAACTCACCCCGCCAGGTCGGCCCACCAAGTACTCTCACAAAGTTGACTCTTTAGGTTCGTTCATCAATTCAGCCTGCCAGCTCGGTCCACCAAGTTCTCTCACTAGGTCGACTCTTTAAGTTTGTTCATCAAGTCACCTCGCCAGTTCGACCCACCAAGTACTCTCACAAAGTCAACTCTCTAAGTTCGTTCATCAAGTCACCCTGCCAGGTCAGCCCACCAAGTACTCTCACCAAGTCACCCCACTAGTTTGACCCACCAAGTCGACTCTTTAAGTTCGTTCATCAAGTTACTCGACCAAGTCGACCCACCAAGTCGACTCTTTAAGTCCGTTCATCAAGTCACGTGACCAGGTCAGCCCACCGAGTACTCTCACCAAGATGACTCTTTAAGTTTGTTCATCAAGTCACCCGGCCAGGTTGGCCAACCAAGTCACCAAGTAATCTCACCAAATCGACTCTCTAAGTCCTTTCATCAAGTCACCCCACCAGGTCGGCCCACCAAGTCGAATCTTTAAGTTCGTTCATCAAGTCACCCCACCAAGTACTCTAACCAAGTCGATTCTTCAAGTGCGTTCATCAAGTCACCCGACCAACTACTCTCACCAAGTTGACTCTTTAACTATGTTCATCAAGTCACCCCACCAAGCACTCTCACCACGTCAACTCTTTAGGTCCGCTCATAAAGTCACCCCACCAAGTCGACCCTTCAAGTGTGTTCATCAGGTCACCCCACCAAGTACTCTCACCAATTCGACTCTTTAAGTCTTTTCATCAAATCACCACACCAAGTACTCTCACCAAGTCAACTCTTTAGGACCGTTCATCAAGTCACCTCGCCAAGTTGACCCTTGAAGTCCATTCATCAAGTTACTCCACCAAGTACTCCCACCAAGTTGACTCTTTAAGTCAGTTCATGAAGTCACCCAACCAGGTCAGCCCACCAAGGACTCTCACCAAGTCGACTCTCTAAGTCTGTTCATCAAGTCACCCCACCGAGTACTCTCACCAAGTCAACTCTTTAGGTCCATTCATCAAGTAACCCCGCAAAGTTGACCCTCTAAGTTCGTTCATCGAGTCACCCGACCAAGTTGACTATTTAAGTCCTTTCATCAAGTCACCCCGCCAAGCCGACTCTTTAAGTCTGTTCATCAAGTCACCAGAACAACTACTCTCACCAAGTCCACTCTATAAGTCCGTTCATCAAGTCAGCCCACCAAGTACTCCCACCAAGTTGACTCTTTAAGTCCGTTCATCAGTTCACCCCGCCAAGTACTCTCACCAAGTCAACTCTTTAGGTCCGTTCATCAAGTCACCCCGCCAAGTCGACCCTTTAAGTCCGTTCATCAAGTTGCCCCTCCGAGTTGCTTCTCTAAGCCCACTCGCCATGACAGCTCACCAAGTCGGTTGTTCAAGTACGTTGCCAAGTCAACTCTTTAAGTTCGCTCACCAGGTCAGCCCGCCCAAGTCGCCTCTTTAAGTTCGTTCGCCAGGTCGGCCCTCCCAAGTCGCATCAGCGGGCTAACTCGCCGAGTCACCTCACGAAGTTGACTCTTTAAGTGCGCTCACCAAGTCACCTCACCAAGTTGACTCACCATCTTGCCTCGATAAGTTGGCTTGCCGAGTTACCCCACCAAGTTGTCGCCTCTTTAAGCCCGCTCACCGTGTCAGCTCGTCAGGTCAGCTCACCAAGTCGACTAGTCAAGTAGGCCCACCAAGTCGCCTCAAGGATAGCTCCTCACCATGAGTTGCCTCACCATGTTGACTCAATGAGTCACCTCACCATGTTGACTCTTTGAGCCTGCTCACCAGGTCGCCTCACCAAGTCGACTCGAGTACGTTGCCAAGTCGACTCTTTAAGTTCGCTCGCCAGGTCGACTCGCCAAGTCAGCTCACCATGTCATCTCAACAAACCAACTCGCCGAGTTGCCTCACCACGTCGGCTCTCTAATACCACTCGCCAAGTCACCCCACCAACTCGCCCCGTTAGGCCCACTCACCACATCGCCCCGTTAGGCCCACTCTCACCAAGTGGACTCTTTAAGTCTGCTCATAAAGTCAAGCCACCAACTACTCTCACCAAGTTGACTCTTTAAGTCCTTTCATCGAGTCACCCCACCAAGTACTCTCACCAAGTCAACTCTTTAGGTCTGTTCATAGAGTCACCCCACCAAGTTGACCCTTCAAGTGCATTCATCAAGTCACCCCACCAAGTCAACTCTTTAAGTTCATTCATCAAGTCACCCCACCAGGTCAGCCCACAAATTACTCTCACCAAGTTGACTCTTAAATTTGTTCATCAAGTCACCCCGCCAGGTCGGCCCACCAAGTGGACTCTTTAAGTTCGTTCATGAAGTCACTCTGCCAAGTCAGCCCACCAGGTCGACTCTTTAAGTTCGTTCATCAAGTCACCCTACCAGGTCAGCCCACGAACTACTCTCACCAAGTCGACTCTTTAAGTTTGCTCACCAAGTTACCCTGCCAGGTCGGCCCACCAATTACTCTCACCAGGTCGACTCTTTAGGTTTGTTCATCAGGGCACCCCACCGAGTACTCTCACCAAGTCAACTCTTTAAGTTCATTCATCAAGTCGCCTCGCCAGGTCGGCCCACCAAGTACTCTCACCAAGTCGACCCTTTAAGTTCGGTCATCAACTCACCCCGCCAGGTCGGCCCACCAAGTATTCTCACAAATTTGAATCTTTTGGTTCGTTCATCAATTCACCCCGCTAGCTCAGCCCACCAAGTTCTCTCACCAGGTCGACTCTTTAAGTTCGTTCATCAAGTCACCCCGCCAATTCGACCCACCAAGTACTCTCACAAAGTCGACTCTCTAAGTTCGTTCATCAAGTCACCCTGCTAGGTCAGCCCACCAAGTACTCTCACCATGTCACCTTGCTAGTTCGACCCACCAAGTCGACTCTTTAAGTTCGTTCATCAAGTCACCCGGCCAAGTCGGCCCACCAAGCCGACTCTTTAAGTCCATTCATCAAGTCACGTGACCAGGTCAGCCCACCGAGTACTCTCACCAAGTCGACTCGTTAAGTTTGTTCATCAAGTCACCCAGCCTGGTCGGCCCACCAAGTCACCAAGTACTCTCACCAAGTCGACTCTCTAAGTCCGTTCATCAAGTCACCCCACCAGGTCGGCCCACCAAGTCGAATCTTTAAGTCCGTTCATCAAGTCACCCCACCAAGTACTCTGACCAAGTCGATTCTTCAAGCGCGTTCATCAAGTCACCCGACCAACTACTCTCACCAAGTCGACTCTTTAACTATGTTCATCAAGTCACCCCACCAAGCACTCTCACCACGTCAACTCTTTAGGTCCGTTCATAAAGTCACCCCACCAAGTCGACCCTTCAAGTTCGTTCATCAAGTCACCCCACCAAGTACTCTCACCAATTCGACTCTTTAAGTCTTTTCATCAAGTCACCACACCAAGTACTCTCACCAAGTCAACTCTTTAGGACTGTTCATCAAGTCACCTCGCCAAGTCGACCCTTGAAGTCCGTTCATCAAGTCACCCCACCAAGTACTCCCACCAAGTCGACTCTTTAAGTCAGTTCACGAAGTCACCCAACCAGGTCGGCCCACCAAGGACTCTCACCAAGTTGACTCTCCAAGTCTGTTCATCAGGTCACCCCACCGAGTACTATCACCAAGTCAACTCTTTAGGTCCGTTCATCAAGTCACCCCACAAAGTCGACTGTCTAAGTTCGTTCATCGAGTCACCCCACCAAGTCGACTATTTAAGTCCTTTCATCAAGTCACCCCGCCAAGCCGACTCTTTAAGTCCGTTCATCCAGTAACCAGAACAACTAATCTCACCAAGTCGACTCCATAAGTCCGTTCATCAGGTCGGCCCACCACGTACTCCCACCAAGTCGACCCTTTAAGTCCATTCATCAGTTCATCCCGCCAAGTACTCTCACCAAGTCAACTCTTTAGGTCCGTTCATCAAGTCACCCTGCCAAGTCGACCCTTTAAGTCCGTTCATCAAGTCGCCCCTCCGAGTTGCTTCTCTAAGCCCACTCGCCATGTCAGCTCACCAAGTTGGTTGTTTAAGTACGTTGCCAAGTCAACTCTATAAGTTCGCTCACCAGGTCAGCCCGCCCAAGTCGCCTCTTTAAGTTTGTTCGCCAGGTCGGCCCGCCCAAGTCGCATCAGCGAGCTAACTCGCCGAGTCACCTCACGAAGTTGACTCTTTAAGTGTGCTCACCAAGTCAGCTCACCAAGTCGACTCACCATCTCGCCTTGATAAGTTGGCTTGCCGAGTTACCCCACCAAGTCGTCGCCTCTTTAAGCCCGCTCACCGTATCAGCTCGTCAGGTCGGCTCACCAAGTCGACTAATCAAGTAGGCCCACCAAGTCACCTCAAGGATAGCTCCTCACCATGAGTCGCCTCACCATGTTGACTCAATGAGTCGCCTCACCATGTTGACTCAATGAGTCGCCTCACCATGTTGACTCTTTGAGCATGCTCGCCAGGTCGCCTCACCAAGTCGACTCGAGTACATTGCCAAGTCGACTCTTTAAGTTCGCTCGCCAGGTCGACTCGCCAAGTCAGCTCACCATGTCATCTCAACGAACCAACTCGCCGAGTCACCTCACCACGTCGGCTCTCTAATACCACTCGCCAACTCGCCCCACCAACTCACCCCGTTAGGTCCACTCACCACATCGCCCCGTTAGGCCCACTCTCACCAAGTGGACTCTTTAAGTCTGCTCATAAAGTTGAGCCACCAAGTACTCTCACCAAGTTGACTCTTTAAGTCCTTTCATCGAGTCACCCCACCAAGTACTCTCACCAAGTCAACTCTTTAGGTCCATTCATAGAGTCACCCCACCAAGTCAACCCTTCAAGTGCATTCATCAAGTCACCCCACCAAGTCGACTCTTTAAGTTCATTCATCAAGTCACCCCGCCAGGTCAGCCCACAAATTACTCTCACCAAGTCGACTCTTTAAGTTCGTTCATCATGTCACCCCGCCAGGTCGGCCCACCAAGTGGACTCTTTAAGTTCGTTCATGAAGTCACTCTACCAAGTCGGCCCACCAGGTCGACTCTTTAAGTTCATTCATCAAGTCAACCCGCCAGGTCAGTCCACGAACTACTCTCACCAAGTCGACTCTTTAAGTTTGCTCACCAACTCACCCCGCCAGGTCGGCCCACCAAGTACTCTCACCAGGTCGACTCTTTAGGTTTGTTCATTAGGGCACCCCATCGAGTACTCTCACCAAGTTGACTCTTTAAGTTCGTTCATCAAGTCACCCCGCCAGGTCAGCCCACCAAGCACTCTCACCAAGTCGACCCTTTAAGTTCGGTCATCAACTCACCCTGCCAGGTCGGCCCACCAAGTACTCTCACAAAGTCGATTCTTTAGGTTCGTTCGTCAATTCACCCCGCCAGCTCGGCCCACCAAGTTCTCTCACCAGGTCGACTCTTTAAGTTCGTTCATCAAGTCACCCCACCAGTTCGACCCACCAAGTACTCTCACAAAGTCGACTCTCTAAGTTCGTTCATCAAGTCACCCTGCCAGGTCAGCCCACCAAGTACTCTCACCAAGTCACCCCGCTAGTTCGACCCACCAAGTCGACTCTTTAAGTTCGTTCATCAAGTCACCCGGCCAAGTCGGCCCACCAAGTCAACTCTTTAAGTCCGTTCATCAAGTCACGTGACTAGGTCAGCCCACCGAGTACTCTCACCAAGTCGACTCTTTAAGTTTGTTCATCAAGTCACCCGGCCAGGTCGGCCCACCAAGTCACCAAGTACTCTCACCAAGTCGACTCTCTAAGTCCGTTCATCAAGTCACCCCGCCAGGTTGGCCCACCAAGTTGAATCTTTAAGTCCGTTCATCAAGTCACCCCACCAAGTACTCTAACCAAGTCGATTCTTCAAGTGCGTTCATCAAGTCACCCGACCAACTACTCTCACCAAGTCAACTCTTTAACTATGTTCATCAAGTCACCCCACAAAGCACTCTCACCACGTCAACTCTTTAGGTCTGTTCATAAAGTCACCCCACTAAGTCGACCCTTCAAGTGCGTTCATCAAGTCACCCCACCAAGTACTCTCACCAATTCGACTCTTTAAGTCTTTTCATCAAGTCACCACACCAAGTACTCTCACCAAGTCAACTCTTTAGGACCGTTCATCAAGTCACCTCACCAAGTCGACCCTTGAAGTCCGTTCATCAAGTCACCCCACCAAGTACTCCCACCAAGTCGACTTTTTAAGTCAGTTCACGAAGTCACCCAACCAGGTCGGCCCACCAAGGACTCTCACCAAGTCGACTCTCTAAGTCTGCTCATCAGGTCACCCCACCGAGTACTCTCACCAAGTCAACTCTTTAGGTCCGTTCATTAAGTCACCCCGCAAAGTCGATCGTCTAAGTTTATTCATCGAGTCACCCCACCAAGTCGACTGTTTAAGTCCTTTCATCAAGTCACCCCGCCAAGCTGACTCTTTAAGTCTGTTCATCAAGTCACCAGAACAACTACTCTCACCAAGTCGACTCTATAAGTCCGTTCATCAAGTTGGCCCATAAAGTACTCCCACCAAGTCGACTCTTTAAGTCCGTTCATTAGTTCACCCCGCCAAGTACTCTCACCAAGTCAACTCTTTAGGTCCGTTCATCAAGTCACCCCGCCAAGTCGACCCTTTAAGTCCGTTCATCAAGTCGCCCTACCAAGTACTCTCACCAAGTTGACCCTTTAAGTCCTTTCATCAAGTCACCCCACCAAGTCGACTCTTCAAGTCCGTTCATCAAGTCACCAGAACAAGTAATCTAACCAAGTCGACTCTTTAAGTCCGTCCATAAAGTCACCCCACCAAATCGGCCCACCAAGTACTCCCACCAAGCTGACTCTTTATGTTCGTTCATCAGTTCACCCCGCCAAGTACTCTCACCAAGTTGACTCTTTAAGTCTGCTCATCAAGTCGAGCCACCAGGTACTCTCACCAGGTCGACTCTTTGAGTCCATTCATCAAATCGCCCCACCAAGTACTCTAACCAAGTCGATTCTTCAAGTGCGTTCATCAAGTCGCCCCACCAAGTACTCTCACCAAGTCGACTCTTTAAGTTCTTTCATCGAGTCACCCCGCCAGGTACTCTCACCAAGTCAACTCTCTAGGTCCGTTCATAGAGTCACCCCACCAAGTCGACCCTTCAAGTGCATTCATCAAGTCACCCCGCCAGGTCGGCCCACCAAGTCGAATCTCTAAGTCTGTTCATCAAGTCACCGTCCCAATCTGGCCGAGCTGTTCTGGCCGAGCCATGCTGGCCGAGCCGATCTGGGCGAGCCGTTCTGGCTGACCCGATCTGGCCGAGCCGTTGTGGGCAAGGCATGTTGGCCGAGCTGATCTGGGCGAGCCATTCTGGCTGAGCCGTTCTGGGCGACCCGTTCTGGGCATTGCTTGGTATAATGGCAATTTTCTATGGGTTCTCGGCGCTCTAGAAATTTGTCATGGTGTACTTATCCCGGCTACATGGGAGCTTTAATATAGAAAGCTCTCGGCGAAAAATGGTGGCTGAGCCATGCTGGCCGACCCGATTTGGCTTAGCCATTTTCGTCGACCCGATTTGGCTCTCATTTCTCACTCCATCGGCACAAATTTGAGAGTTGTTTGACAGCGGTTGTCATTCCAATGTGTCATTGCGGTGATCTGGAGAGCGATGCTAAGTGCGGGAGCTTGCATCTAGCATTTGGGGATGTTTGTGCAAGCGAGCAGGGGAGCTTCTCTTATCGGAACCTCTCCGTGGCCTTTGAATATAGACCCAGTGCCGACGATATCGATGGATACAAGCCTTGGATTATAAAATTGTTCAGCTAACATTGGTTTTTATGAGAGATGCGTACGAAAGCACTTCCCGATCAATACGCGGTAGTTCCCTAAGATCGCCTTTGTGCCAACTCGATCGGCACAACATTGGGAATGGTTCGACAGCGGTTGTCGTTCCAATGTGTCATCGAGATGTCTTGGAACGCGACCTTTCAAGGGCGAGCTCGCATCTAGCACTTGGATTGTGCGTCATCACAAGTGAATGGGGAGATCTCTCTATGAACAGCGGCATGGTGATTGCAAGAGAAAATTGACTTAGTAGTCAGAGCATTGGCCTCGGGCCATTGTGACGGCCTTGCAATTTCTCTATAATTGCAACCTATGTTTGCACAGTAGCAGAGTTTGCATGTTAGATTGGCCTTTGTTCTTGACAGTTCGAAGTACTCTCACCGAGTCAGCAAGTCACCATGCTGGCCGAACCGATCTGGCCGAGGCATGCTGGCCAAGCCGATCTGGGCGAGCCATTCTGGCCAAGCCGATCTGGGCGAGCTCCAATAACGATGTCGTGGATGGCTATTTTGGTCACATTTTTCATTGAATTGGATTTTTAAGGTTTTTGTCCGCGCTATCGCAGATTTCTAATGCAGAGCGAGCCTCGCACTAATATCTTATATAGGAGAGGTTGTTGCCGCGAGCCTCTTCCATGCCCCTTTCATTGATTCAACATTGGTGTCTAGGTGGATTGGATTGTTGGGTTTTGAAATGGTGCATGCTGATGTTGAATGAATGAAAGGGGCATGAAGCGATCTCAGTGCTTTTCCTCGGCTCTCCTTTAGATCATGTTTTCCGATGACTCAATTTTGGAAAAGGTGAGGCAGTGGTTACCGATCCATGGTGTGTCTTTTTGATGATTTTAAAACTTGATCTAAACGTGAGCCCTTGTCTAGCACTCCGGCGTTGCTTGGTATAATGGCAATTTGCTATGGGTGCTCGGCGCTCTAGCAATTTTGTCATGGTGTACTTATCGCTGCTACATGGGAGCTTTAATATCGAAAGCTCTGGGCGAAAAATGGTGGCCGAGCCATGCTGGCTGACCTGATCTGGCTTAGTCATTTTCATCGACCCAATCTGGCTCTTCTTTCTCACTCCATCGGCACAAATTTGGGAGTTGTTCGACAACAGTTGTCATTCCAATGTGTCATTGCGGTGATCTGGAGAGCGATGCTAAGGGCAGGAGCTTGCGTCTAGCATTTGGGGATGTTTGTACAAGAGAGCAGGGGAGCTTCTCTTATCGGAACCTCTCCGTGGCCTTTGAATATAGACCCAGTGCCGACGATATCGATGGATACGAGCCTTGGATTCTAAAATTGTTCAGCTAACATTGGTTTTTGTGAGAGATGGGTATGAAAGCACTTCCCGATCGATTCGCGGGAGCTCCCTAAGATCGCCTCTGTGCCAACTCGATCGGCACAATATTGGGAATGGTTTGACAGCGGTTTTCGTTCCAATGTGTCATCGGGATGTCTTGGAACGCGACCTTTCAAGGGCGAGATCGCGTCTAGCACTTGGATTGTGTGTCGTCACAAGTGAATGGGGAGATCTCTCTGTGAATGGCAACATGGTGATTGCAAGAGAAAATTGACTTAGTAGTCGGAGCATTGGCCTCAGGCCATTGTGACGGCCTTGCAATTTCTCTATAATTGCAACCTATGTTTGCGCAGTAGCAGAGTTTGCATGTAAGATTGGTCTTTGTTCTTGACAGTTCCAGGAGATGACCTTTGGAACTTTTGGATTGGGCCCCTTCAAGGTGAAATTCATCTAGTTGATCGGATGAGCTCGATGACCATTTCACTCCCTTGGCTCCATGAATTCAAATTCCATCCAGCTGCCGTGAAGCCATCCCGATTTTGCTATGCGAGGGCTCTCTCCCCAGAGTCATTCTCTTTGCAACAACTTCTTTGGCAAAAACATTTCGGAATGGTTCGGCAGCGGTTGTCATTCCAATGGTGCCGTTGTGGTGGTTTCCTGGGCAGCGATCTGAAGGGCGAGCCATCGTCTAGCAGTTGGGCTGCGCATCACGGGTGACAAGGGAGCCTTTGTAATCGGAAGCTCCCCATGACCATTCGATGAGAAGAGCCATTGCTTGTGTGAGCAAGGATGAATGCAACCTCAAATCCCAAAGGAAATCAACGACATCGGATCTATATATAAGAGTGGAATGAAGCAGCAGCCCGTTTGCCATGCGTGGCTCCCCAAAGTTGCTCGTCTTTCTCACTCCATCGGCAAAAATTCGGGAGTTGTTCGACAGTGGTTGTCGTTCCAATGTGTCATTGCGGCGATCTGGAGAGCGATGCTAAGGGTGGGAGCTTGTGTCTAGCATTTGGGATGTTTGTGTGAGCGAGCAGGGGAGCTTCTCTTATCAGAACCTCTCCGTGGCCTTTGAATATATAGACCCAGTGCCGACGATATCGATGGATACAAGCCTTGGATTCTAAATTTTTTCACAGCTAAGATTGGTTTTTGTGAGAGATGGGTACGAAAGCACATCCCGATTGCTACGCAGGAGCTCCCTAAGGTCGCCTCTGTGCCAACTCGATCGGCACAACATTGGGAATGGTTTGATAGCGGTTGTCATTCCAATGTGTCATCGAAGGATGTCTTGGAAAGTGGCCTGGCCTTTCAAGGGCCAGCTCGCGTCTATCACTTGGATTGTACGTCGCGTCGCAAGTGAATGGGGAGATCTCTCTGTGAATGGCGGCATGGTGATTGCAAGAGAAAATTGACTTAGTTGGAGCATTGGCGTCAGGCCACTGTGATGGCCTGGCAATTTCTCTTTAATTGCAACCTATGTTTGCGCAGTAGCAGAGTTTGCAAGTAAGATGGTCCTTGTTCTTGAGAGTTCCAGGAGATCACCTCCAAAACTTTTGGATTGGGCCCCTTCAAGGTGAAATTCATCCAGTTGATCGGATGAGCTCGATGACCATTTCAGTCCCTTGGCTCCATGAATTCACATCTCCTAACCGATGACAATCTTTTGCTCCTTAGACAACCTCATAATGAATTTGGTCGTGGATGGCTGTTTGGTCAGAATTTTCAACGATTTGGATTTTTATGGCAGATGTCGGCGTGTTCGCTAATTTCTAATGCAGAGTGAGCCTCGCACTAATAGCTTATATAGGAGAGGTTTTTGCCACGAACCTCTCCCGTGCCCCTCTCATTTATTCAACGGCGGTGTTAAGGCGGATGGAAATGTCGGATTTTGAAATGGTGGATACCGATGTTGAATCAATTGGAGGGGCATGAAGCCCACCCTCGAGGTGCTATTCCTCGACTCTCCTTTAGATCATGTTTTCTTGTCACTCAGCTGGCACAATTTTGGAAAGTAGTTGGGCTGCGCGTCACGAGTGACAAGGGAGCCTTTGTGATCGGAAGCTCCCCATGGCCATTTGATGAGAAGAGCCATAGCTTGTGTGAGCAAGGATGAATGCAGCCTCAGATTCCAAATGAAATCAATGACATCGGATCTATATATAAGAGCAGAATGAAGCAGCAGCCCGTTTGCGATGCGCGGCTCCCCAAAGTTGCTATTCTTTCTCACTCCATCGGGGCACAAATTCGGGAGTTTTTCGACAGCGGTCGTCATTCCAATGTGTCATCGGGGGATGTCTTGGAAAGTGGTCTTTCTTTCAAGGGTGAGCTTGCATCTAGCACTAGGGTTGTGCGTCGCATCACAAGTGAATGGGGGATGTCTTGGAAAGTGGTCTTTCTTTCAAGGGCGAGCTCACGTCTAGCACTTGGATTGTGCGTCGCGTCACAAGTGAATGGGGAGATCTCTCTGTGAACGGCGGCATGGTGATTGCAAGAGAAAATTGACTTAGTCGGAGCCATTGGCCTCAAGAAATTGTGACGGCCTCGCAATTTCTCTTTAATTGCAACCTATGTTTACGCAGTAGCAGAGTTTGCATGTAAGATGGGGCTTGTTCTCGAGAGTTCCAGGAGATGACCTCCAGAACTTTTCGATTGGGCCCCTTCAAGGTGAAATTCATCCAATTGATCGGATGAGCTCGATGACCATTTCAGTCCCTCGGCTCCATGAACTCACATCTCCTAACCGATGACAATCTTTTGCTCCTCTACCGACCTCATAAAAAATTGGGTCGTGAATGGCTGTTTGGTAGGAATTTTAAAGGATTTGGATTTTTAAGGCGGATGTCGGTGTGTTCGCTAATTTCTAATGCAGAGCGAGCCTCGCACTAATAGCTTATATGGGAGAGGTGGTTGCCGCGAGCTTCTCCCATGCCCCTCTCATTGATTCAACGCTGGTGTCAAGGCGGATGGATATGTCAGATTTTGAAACGGTGGACGCCGACATTGAATCAATTAGAGGGGCATGAAGCCCACCCCGGATGTGCTATTCCTCGACTCACCTTTAGATCATGTTTTCTGCTCACTCAGCAGGCGCAATTTTGGAAAAAGGTTTGGCTGCGGTTGCCATCCCTCACCACGTCTACTTGGTGATTTTAAAACTCGATCTAAAATGGGAGCCCTTGCTTAGCACCTCCATCTGGTGTTGCTCGGGTATTGCATAAAATTATGCCAACGGCGCGAATCCCCCAACGAATGCCTATGCTTGGACCCTCTCTTAGATGACCTTCTTCGATCACTCGACCAACGTAACTACGGAAGAGACTTGGCAGCGGTTGCCATTCTATAGCGCATCTGTTCAGCAATTTTGAAGTTGATCTAATGGCGAGCCCTTGTCTCTAGCCATGAGGTGGGTGCTTGGCGCTCTAGAAAAATTTTTTGCATGCCTATCGCGGCTACAATGGGAGAGGTGGTTGCCGCGAGCCTCTCCCATGCCCCCCTCATTGATTCAACGCCGCTGTCAGGGTGGATGGATATGTCAGATTTTGAAATGGTGGACACCGACGTTGAATCAATTAGAGGGGCATGAAGCCCACCCTCGAGGATGCTATTCTTGGACTCTCCTTTAGATCATGTTTTCTTGTCACTGAGCTGGTGCAATTTTGGAAAAAGGTTTGGCAGTGGTTGCCAGCCCTCACCGTGTCTACTTGGTGATTTTAAAACTCGATCTAAAATGGGAGCCCTCATCTAGCACCTCCATCCGGTGTTGCTCGGGTATTGCATAAATTTATGCCATCGGCACGAATCCCCCAAAGAATGCCTACGCTTGGACCCTCTCTTAGATCACCTTCTTCGATCACTCGACCGATGTAACTACAAAAGAGACTTGGCAGCAGTTGCCATTCTGCAGCGCGTCTATTCAGTGATTTCGAAGTTGATCTAATGGCGAGCCCTTGTCTCTAGCCATGAGGTGGGTGCTTGGTGCTCTAGCAAAATTTTTTGCGTGCCTATCGCAGCTACAACAGGAGAGGTGGTTGCTGCGAGCCTCTCCCGTGCTCCCCTCATTGATTCAACGCCACTGTCAGGATGGATGGATATGTCAGATTTTGAAACGGTGGATGCCGACATTGAATCAATTAGAGGGGCATGAAGCCCACCCTCGGGGGTGCTATTCCTAGACTCTCCTTTAGATCATGTTTTCTTGTCACTCGACTGCCACAATTTCGAAAAAAGGTTTGGCAGTGGTTGCCAGCCCTCACCGCGTCTACTTGGTGATTTTAAAACTCGATCTAAAACGGGAGCCCTCGTCTAGCACCTCCGTCCGGTGTTGCTCAGGTATTGCATAAATTTATGCCATCGGCGTGAATCCCCCTATGAATTCCTACACTTGGACCCTCTCTTAGATCACCTTCTTCGATCACTCGACCGACGCAACTATGGAAGAGACTTGGCAGCAGTTGCCATTCTACAGCGCGTCTATTCAGCGATTTCGAAGTTGATCTAATGGTGAGCCCTTGTCTCTTGCCATGAGGTGGGTGCCTGGCGCTCTAGCAAAATTTTTTGCGTGCCTATTGTGGCTACAACGGGAGAGGTGGTTTCCGCGAGCCTCTCTTGTGCCCCCCTCATTGATTCAACACCACTGTCAGGGCAGGATGATATGTCGGATTTTGAAACGGTGGACGGCGACATTGAATCAATTAGAGGGGCATGAAGCCCACCCTCGAGGGTGCTATTCTTGGACTCTCCTTTAGATCATGTTTTCTTTTCACTCAGCTAGCGCAATTTTAGAAAAAGGTTTGGCAGCGGTTGCCAGCCCTCACCGCATCTACTTGGTGATTTTAAAACTCGATCTAAAATGGGAGCCCTCGTCTAGCACCTCCGTCCGGTGTTGCTCGGGTATTGCATAATTTTTTGCAATCGGCGTGAATCCCCCAACGAATCCCTAGCCTTGGACTCTCTCTTAGATCACCTTCTTCGATCATTCGACTGACTCAATTACAGAAGAGGCTTGGCAACGGTTGCCATTCCACAGCGCGTCTGTTCAGCGATTTCAAAGTTGATCTACTAATGGCGAGCCCTTGTCTAGCCATGAGGTGGGTGCTTGGGGCTCTAGCAATTTTTTGTGTGCCTATCATGGCTACAATGGGAGCTTTGATAACAAAAGTTCTCGGCGACCCTCCCCAATAGAAATCAGTGCTGGTGTTTGCGAAAGACATGTTAGTAAGATTTTTGGAATATTGGCACCAGCATCGTTTCTATTGGGAGGGCCATGAAGCCATCCCGATTTTTCTATGCGAGGGCTCTCTCCCCAGAGTCGTTCTCTATGCAACAACTTCTTTGGCACAAAATTTTCAGAATGGTTCGGCAGCGGTTGTCATTCCAATGGTGCCATTGTGGTTGTTGCCTGGGCAGTGATCTGAAGGGTGACCCGTCATCTAGCAGTTGGCCTGCGCATCACGAGTGACAAGGGAGCCTTTGTTATCAGAAGCTCCCCTTGGCCATTCGATTAGAAGAGCCATTGCTTGTTTGAGAAAGGATGAATGCAGCCTCGGATTCCAAATGAAATCAATGATTTTGGATCTATATAAGAGCGGAATGAAGCAGCAGCATAGCCCGTTTGCTATGCGTGGCTCCCCAAAGTTGCTCTTCTTTCTCACATCATTGCCACAATTTTGGGAGTTGTTTGACAGCGGTTTTCGTTCCAATGTGTCATTGCGGTGATCTGGAGAGAAATGCTAAGGGTGGGAGCTTGTGTCTAGAATTTGGGATGTTTGTGCGAGCGAGCAGGGGAGCTTCTCTTATCGAAACCTCTCCGTGGCCTTCGAATATATAGACCCAGTGTCGACGATATCGATGGATGCGAGCCCTTGGATTCCAAATTTGTCCATAGCTAACATTGGTTTTTGTGAGAGATGGGCACGAAAGCACATCTCGATTGCTACGCGGGAGCTCCCTAAGGTCGCCTCTGTGCCAACTCGATCGGCACAACATTGGGAATGGTTCGACAGCGGTTGAAATTCTAATGTGTCATCGGGGGATGTCTTGGAAAGTGGTCTTTCTTTCAAGGGTGAGCTCGCGTCTAGACCTTAGATTGTGCGGCGTGTCACAAGTGAATGGGGAGAGATCTCTCTGTGAACGGCGGCATGGTGATTGCAAGAGAAAATTGACTTAGTCGGAGCCATTGGCCTCGGGCCATTGTGACGGCCTCGCAATTTCTCTTTAATTGCAACCTATGTTTGCGCAGTAGCAGAGTTTGCATGTAAGATGGGCCTTGTTCTCGAGAGTTTCAGGAGATGACCTCCAGAACTTTTGGATTGGGCCCCTTCAAGGTGAAATTCATCCAATTGATCGGATGAGCTCGATGACCATTTCAGTCCCTTGGCTCCATGAACTCACATCTCCTAACTGATGACAATATTTTGCTCCTCTACCGACCTCATAAAAAATTGGGTCGTGAATGGCTGTTTGGTAGGAATTTTAAAGGATTTGGATTTTTAAGGTGGATGTCGGTGTGTTCGCTAATTTCTAATGCAGAGCGAGCCTCGCACTAATAGCTTATATAGGAGAGGTGGTTGCCGCGAGCCTCTCCCGTGCCCCCCTCATTGATTCAACGCCGGTGTCAAGGCGGATGGATATGTCACATTTTGAAATGGTGGACGCCGACGTTGAATCAATTAGAGGGGCATGAAGCCCACCCCGGATGTGCTATTCCTCGACTCTCCTTTAGATCATGTTTTCTTCTCACTCAGCTGGTGCAATTTCGGAAAAAGGTTTGGTAGTGGTTGCCATCCCTCACCGCGTCTACTTGGTGATTTTAAAACTTGATCTAAAACGGGAGCCCTCGTCTAGCACCTCCGTCCGGTGTTGCTTGGGTATTGCATAAAATTATGCCATCGGCGTGAATCCCCCAATGAATGCCTACACTTGGACCCTCTCTTATATCACCTTCTTCAATCACTCGATCGACGCAACTACGGAAGAGACTTGGCAGCGGTTGCCATTCTACAGTGCGTCTGTTCAGCGATTTCGAAGTTGATCTAATGGCGAGCCCTTGTCTCTAGCCATGAGGTGGGTGCTTGGCGCTCTAGCAAAATTTTTTTTGTGCCTATCGCGGCTACAATGGGAGAGGTGGTTGCCGTGAGCCTCTCCCGTGCCCCCCTCATTGATTCAACGCCGCTGTCAGGGTGGATGGATATGTCAGATTTTGAAAAGGTGGACGCCGACATTGAATCAATTAGAGGGGCATGAAGCCCACCCTCGAGGGTGCTATTCCTGGACTCTCCTTTAGATCATGTTTTCTTGTCACTCAGCTGGCACAATTTCGGAAAAAGGTTTGGCAGCGGTTGCCAGCCCTCACCGCGTCTACTCGGTGATTTTAAAACTCGATCTAAAATGGGAGCCCTCGTCTAGCACCTCCGTCCGATGTTGCTCGAGTATTGCATAAATTTATGCCATTGGCGCAAATCCCCCAACAAATGCCTACGCTTGGACCCTCTCTTAGATCACCTTCTTTGATCACACGACTGACGCAACTATGGAAAAGACTTGGCAGCGGTTGCCATTCTACAGCGCGTCTGTTCAGCGATTTCGAAGTTGATCTAATGGCGAGCCCTTGTCTCTAGCCATGAGGTGGGTGCTTGGCACTCTAGCAAAATTTTTTGTGTGCCTATCATGGCTACAACGAGAGAGGTGGTTGCCGCGAGCCTCTCCCGTGCCCCCCTCATTGATTCAACGCTGCTGTCAGGGCGGATGGAAATGTCAGATTTTGAAACGGTGGACGCTGACGTTGAATCAATTAGAGGGGCATGAAGCCCACCCTCGAGGGTGCTATTCCTGGACTCTCCTTTAGATCATGTATTCTTGTAACTCAACTGGCGCAATTTCGGAAAAAGGTTTGGCAGCAGTTGCCAGCCCCACACCGCGTCTACTTGGTGATTTTAAAACTCGATCTAAAACGGGAGCCCTCGTCTTGCACCTCCGTCCGGTGTTGCTTGGGTATTGCACAAATTTTTGCCATCGGCGCGAATCCCCCAATGAATGCCTACACGCTTGGACCCTCTCTTAGATCACCTTCTTCGATCACTCGACCGACACAATTACGGAAGAGACTTGGCAGCGGTTGCCATTCTACACCGCGTCCGTTCTGCGATTTCAAAGTTGATCTAATGGCGAGCCCTTGTCTATAGCCATGAGGTGGGTACTTGGCACTCTTGCAAAAATTTTTTGAGAGCCTATCGCACCTACAATGGGAGAGGTGGTTTCCGCGAGCCTCTCCCGTGCCCGGCTCATTGATTCAATGCCGCTGTCAGGGCGGATACATATATCAGATTTTGAAACGGTGGACGCCGACGTTGAATCAATTAGAAGGGCATGAAGCCCACCTTCAAGGGTGCTATTCCTTGACTCTCCTTTAGATCATGTTTTCTTGTCACTCAGCTGGCGCAATTTTGGAAAAAGGTTTGGCAGCGGTTGCCAGCCCTCACCGTGTCTTCTTTGTGATTTTAAAACTCGATCTAAGTCGGCCCACCAAGTACTCCCACCAAGTCGACTCTTTAAGTCCGTTCATCAGTTCACCCCGCCAAGTACTCTCACCAAGTCAACTCTTTAGGTCTGTTCATCAAGTCACCCCGCCAAGTTGACCCTTTAAGTCCATTCATCAAGTCACCCCTTCGAGTTGCTTCTCTAAGCCCACTCGCCATGTCAGGTCACCAAGTCGATTGTTCAAGTACGTTGCCAAGTCAACTCTTTAAGTTCGCTCACCAGGTCAGCCCGCCCAAGTTGCCTCTTTAAGTTTGTTCGCCAGGTCGGCCTGCCCAAGTCGCATCAGTGGGCTAACTCGCCGAGTCACCTCACGAAGTTGACTCTTTAAGTGCACTCACCAAGTCAGCTCACCAAGTCGACTCACCATCTCGCCTTGATAAGTTGGCTTGCCGAGTTACCCCACCAAGTCGTCGCCTCTTTAAGCCTGCTCACCGTGTCAGCTCGTCAGGTCGGCTCACCAAGTCGACTAATCAAGTAGGCCCACCAAGTCGCCTCAAGGATAGCTCCTCACCATGAGTCGCCTCACCATGTTGACTCAATGAGTCACCTCACCATGTTGACTCTTTGAGCCCGCTCGCCAGGTCGCCTCACCAAATTGAGTCGAGTACGTTGCCAAGTCGACTCTTTAAGTTCGCTCGCCAGGTCGACTCACCAAGTCAGCTCACCATGTCTTCTCAACAAACAAACTCACCGAGTTGCCTCACCTCGTCAGCTCTCTAATACCACTCGCCAAGTCGCCCCACCAACTTGCCCCGTTAGGCCCACTCACCACATCGCCCCATTAGGCCCACTCTCACCAAGTGGACTCTTTAAGTTTGCTCATAAAGTCGAGCCACCAAGTACTCTCACCAAGTCGACTCTTTAAGTCCTTTCATCGAGTCACCCCACCAAGTACTCTCACCAAGTCAACTCTTTAGGTCCGTTCATAGAGTCACCCCACCAAGTCGACCCTTCAAGTGCGTTCATCAAGTCACCCCACCAAGTCGACTCTTTAAGTTCATTCATCCAGTCACCCTGCCAGGTCAGCCCACAAATTACTCTCACCAAGTCGACTCTTTAAGTTTGTTCATCAAGTCACCCGGCCAGGTTGGCCCACCAAGTGGACTCTTTAAGTTCGCTCATGAAGTCACTCTGCCAAGTCGGCCCACCAGGTCAACTCTTTAAGTTCATTCATCAAGTCACCCCGCCAGGTCAGCCCACCAACTACTCTCACCAAGTCGACTCTTTAAGTTTTCTCACCAAGTCACCCCACCAGGTCGGCCCACAAAGTACTCTCACCAGGTCGACTCTTTAGGTTTGTTCATCAGGGCACCCCATCGAGTACTCTCACCAAGTCGACTCTTTAAGTTTGTTCATCAAGTCGCCCCGCCAGGTCGGCCCACCAAGTACTCTCACCAAGTTGACCCTTTAAGTTCGGTCATCAACTCACCCCACCAGGTCGGCCCACCAAGTACTCTCACAAAGTTGACTCTTTAGGTTCGTTCATCAATTCACCCCACCAGCTTAGCCCACCAAGTTCTCTCACCAGGTCGACTCTTTAAGTTCGTTCATCAAGTCACCCCGCCAGTTTGACCCACCAAGTACTCTCACAAAGTCGACTCTCTAAGTTCGTTCATCAAGTCACCCTGCCAGGACAGCCCACCAAGTACTCTCACCAAGTCACCCCGCTAGTTCGACCCACCAAGTTGACTCTTTAAGTTCGTTCATCCAGTCGGCCCACCAAGTCGACTGTTTAAGTCCGTTCATCAAGTCATGTGACCAGGTCAGCCAACCGAGTACTCTCACCAAGTCGACTCTTTAAGTTTGTTCATCAAGTCACCCGGCCAGGTCGGCCCACCAAGTCACCAAGTACTCTCACCAAGTCGACTCTCTATGTCCGTTCATCAAGTCACCCCACCAGGTCGGCCCACCAAGTCAAATCTTTAAGTCCGTTGATCAAGTCACCCCACCAAGTACTCTAACCAAGTCGATTCTTCAAGTGCGTTCATCAAGTCACCCCACCAAGCACTCTCACCATGTCAACTCTTTAGGTCCGTTCATAAAGTCACCCCACCAAGTCGACCCTTCAAGTGCGTTCATCAAGTCACCCCACCAAGTACTCTCACCAATTCGACTCTTTAAGTCTTTTCATCAAGTCACCACACCAAGTACTCTCACCAAGTCAACTCTTTAGGACCGTTCATCAAGTCACCTCGCCAAGTTGACCCTTGAAGTCTGTTCATCAAGTCACCCCACCAAGTACTCCCACCAAGTTGACTCTTTAAGTCAGTTCACGAAGTCACCCAACCAGGTCGGCCCACCAAGGACTCTCACCAAGTCAACTCTCTAAGTCTGTTCATTAGGTCACCCCACCGAGTACTCTCACCAAGTCAACTCTTTAGGTCCGTTCATCAAGTCACCCCGCAAAGTCGACCCTCTAAGTTCGTTCATCCAGTCACCCCACCAAGTCGACTGTTTAAGTCCTTTCATCAAGTCACCTCGCCAAGTCGACTCTTTAAGTCCGTTCATCAAGTCACCAGAACAACTACTCTCACCAAGTCGACTCTATAATTCCATTCATCAAGTCGACCCACCAAGTACTCCCACCAAGTCGACTCTTTAAGTCCGTTTATCAGTTCACCCCGCCAAGTACTCTCACCAAGTCAACTCTTTAGGTCTGTTCATCAAGTCACCCCGCCAAGTTGACCCTTTAGGTTCGTTCATCAAGTCGCCCCTTCGAGTTGCTTCCCTAAGCCCACTCGCCATGTCAGCTCACCAAGTTGGTTGTTCAAGTACGTTGCCAAGTCAACTCTTTAAGTTCGCTCACCAGGTCAGCCCGCCCAAGTCGCCTCTTTAAGTTCATTCGCCAGGTCAGCCCACCCAAGTTGCATCAGCAGGCTAACTCACCGAGTCACCTCACGAAGTTGACTCTTTAAGTGCGCTCACCAAGTCAGCTCACCAAGTCGACTCACCATCTCGCCTCGATAAGTTGGCTTGCCGAGTTACCCCACCAAGTCGTCGCCTCTTTAAGCCCACTCACCGTGTCAGCTCGTCAGGTCGGCTCACCAAGTCGACTAATCAAGTAGGCCCACCAAGTCGCCTCAAGGATAGCTCCTCACCATGAGTCGCCTCACCATGTTGACTCAACGAGTCACCTCACCATGTTGACTCTTTGAGCCCACTCGCCAGGTCGCCTCACCAAGTCGACTCGAGTACGTTGCCAAGTCGACTCTTTAAGTTCGCTCACCAGGTCAACTCGCCAAGTCAGGTCACCATGTCATCTCAACGAACCAACTCACCGAGTCGCCTCACCATGTTGGCTCTCTAATACCACTCGCCAAGTCGTCTCACCAACTCGCCCCGTTAGGCCCAATCACCACATCGCCCCGTTTGGCCCAGTCTCACCAAGTGGGCTCTTTAAGTCTGCTCATAAAGTTGAGCCACCAAGTACTCTCACCAAGTCAACTCTTTAAGTCCTTTCATCGAGTCACCCCACCAAGTACTCTCACCAAGTCAACTGTTTAGGTCCGTTCATAGAGTCACCCCACCAAGTTGACTCTTCAAGTGTGTTCATCAAGTCACCCCACCAAGTCGACTCTTTAAGTTCATTCATCAAGTCACCCCTCCAGGTCAGCCCACAAATTACTCTCACCAAGTCGACTCTTTAAGTTCGTTCATCAAGTCACCCCGCCAGGTCGGCCCACCAAGTGGACTCTTTAAGTTCTATCATGAAGTCACTCTGCCAATTCGGCCCACCAAGTCGACTCTTTAAGTTCGTTCATCAAGTCACCCTGCCAGGTCAGCCCACCAACTACTCTCACCAAGTCGACTCTTTAAGTTTGCTCACCAAGTCACCCCGCCAGGTCGGCCCACCAAGTACTCTCACCAAGTCGACTCTTTAGGTTTATTCATCAGGTCACCCCACCGAGTACTCTAACCAAGTCGACTCTTTAAGTTCGTTCATCAAGTTGCCCTGCTAGTTTGGCCCACCAAGTACTCTCACTAAGTCGACCCTTTAAGTTCGGTCATCAACTCACCCCGCCAGGTCGGCCCACCAAGTACTCTCACAAAGTAGACTCTTTAGGGTCGTTGATCAATTCACCCCGCCAGCTCGGCCCACCAAGTTCTCTCACCAGGTCGACTCTTTAAGTTCGTTCATCAAGTCACCCCGCCAGTTCGACCCACCAAGTACTCTCACAAAGTCGACTCTCTAAGTTCGTTCATCAAGTCACCCTGCCAGGTCAGCCCACCAAGTACTCTCACCAAGTCACCCCGCTAGTTCGACCCACCAAGTTGACTCTTTAAGTTCGTTCATCAAGTCACACGGCCAAGTCGGCCCACCAAGTCGACTCTTTAATTCCGTTCATCAAGTCACGTGACCAGGTCAGCCCACCGAGTACTCTCACCAAGTCGACTCTTTAAGTTTGTTCATCAAGTCACCCGGCCAGGTCGGCCCACCAAGTCACCAAGTACTCTCACCAAGTCGACTCTCTAAGTCCGTTCATCAAGTCACCCCGCCAGGTCGGCCCACCAAGTCGAATCTTTAAGTCCGTTCATCAAGTCACCCCACCAAGTACTCTAACCAAGTCGATTCTTCAAGTGCGTTCATCAAGTCACCCGACCAACTACTCTCACCAAGTCGACTCTTTAACTATGTTCATCAAGTCACCCCACCAAGTACTCTCACCATTTCGACTCTTTAAGTCTTTTCATCAAGTTACCACACCAATTACTCTCACCAAGTCAACTCTTTAGGACCGTTCATCAAGTCACCTCGCCAAGTCGACCCTTGAAGTCCGTTCATCAAGTCACCCCACCAAGTACTCCCACCAAGTCGACTCTTTAAGTCAGTTCATGAAGTCACCCAACCAGGTCGGCCCACCAAGAACTCTCACCAAGTCGACTCTCTAAGTCTGTTCATCAGGTCACCCCACCGAGTACTCTCACCAAGTCAACTCTTTAGGTCCGTTCATCAAGTCACCCCTTCGAGTTGCTTCTCTAAGCCCACTCGCCATGTCAGCTCACCAAGTCGGTTGTTCAAGTACATTGCCAAGTCAACTCTTTAAGTTCGCTCACCAGGTCAGCCTGCCCAAGTCGCCTCTTTAAGTTCGTTCGCCAGGTCGGCCCGCCCAAGTCGCATCAGCGGGCTAACTCACCGAATCACCTCACGAAGTTGACTCTTTAAGTGCGCTCACCAAGTCAGCTCACCATGTCGACTCACCATCTCGCCTCGATAAGTTGGCTTGCCGAGTTACCGCATCAAGTCGTCGCCTATTTAAGTCCGCTCACCGTGTCAGCTCGTCAGGTCGGCTCACAAGGTTGACTAATCAAGTAGGCCCACCAAGTCGCCTTAAGGATAGCTCCTCACCATGAGTCGCCTCACCATGTTGACTCAATGAGTTTCCTCACCATGTTGACTCTTTGAGCCCGCTCGCTTGGTCGCCTCACCAAGTCAACTCGAGTACGTTGCCAAGTCGACTCTTTAAGTTCGCTCGCCAGGTCGACTCGCCAAGTCAGCTCACCATGTCATCTCAACAAACCAACTCGCCGAGTTGCCTCACCACGTCGACTCTCTAATACCACTCGCCAAGTTGCCCCACCAACTCGCCCCATTAGGCCCACTCACCACATCACCTCGTTAGGCCCACTCTCACCAAGTGGACTCTTTAAGTCTGCTCATAAAGTCGAGCCACCAAGTACTCTCACCAAGTTGACTCTTTAAGTCCTTTCATCGAGTCACCCCACCAAGTACTCTCACCAAGTCAACTCTTTAGGTCCGTTCATAGAGTCACCCCACCAAGTCGACCCTTCAAGTGCATTCATCAAGTCACCCCACCAAGCTGACTCTTTAAGTTCATTCATCAAGTCACCCCGCCAGGTCAGCCTACAAATTACTCTCACCAAGTTGACTCTTTAAGTTCGTTCATCAAGTCACCCCGCCAGGTCGGCCCACCAAGTGGACTCTTTAAGTTCTATCATGAAGTCACTCTGCCAAGTCGGCCCACCAGGTCGACTCTTTAAGTTCGTTCATCAAGTCACCCTGCCAGGTCAGCCCACCAACTACTCTCACCAAGTCGACTCTTTAAGTTTGCTCACCAAGTCACCCCGCTAGGTTGGCCCACCAAGTACTCTCACCAGGTTGACTCTTTAGGTTTGTTCATCAGGGCACCCCACCGAGTATTCTCACCAAGTCGACTCTTTAAGTTCGTTCATCAAGTTGCCCCGCCAGGTTAGCCCACCAAGTACTCTCACCAAGTTGACCCTTTAAGTTCGGTCATCAACTCACCCTGCCAGGTCGGCCCACCAAGTACTCTCACAAAGTCAACTCTTTAGGTTCATTCATCAATTCACCCTGCCAGCTCGGCCCACCAAGTTCTCTCACCAGGTTGACTCTTTAAGTTCATTCATCAAGTCACCCTGCCAGTTCGACCCACCAAGTACTCTCACAAAGTCGACTCTCTAAGTTCGTTCATCAAGTCACCCTGCCAGGTCAGCCCACCAAGTACTCTCACCAAATCACCCCGCTAGTTTGACCCACCAAGTCGACTCTTTAAGTTCGTTCATCAAGTCACCCGGCCAAGTCGGCCCAGCAAGTCGATTCTTTAAGTCCGTTCATCAAGTCACGTGACCAGGTCAGCCCACCGAGTACTCTCACCAAGTCGACTCTTTAAGTTTGTTCATCAAGTCACCCGGCCAGGTCGGCCCACCAAGTCACCAAGTACTCTCACCAAGTCGACTCTCTAAGTCCGTTCATCAAGTCACCCCGCTAGGTCGGGCCACCAAGTCGAATCTTTAAGTTCGTTCATCAAGTCACCCCACCAAGTACTCTAACCAAGTCGATTCTTCAAGTACGTTCATCAAGTCACCCGACCAACTACTCTCACCAAGTCGACTCTTTAACTATGTTCATCAAGTCACCCCACCAAGCACTCTCACCACGTCAACTCTTTAGGTTAGTTCATAAAGTCACCCCACCAAGTTGACCCTTGAAGTGCATTCATCAAGTCACCCCACCAAGTACTCTCACCAATTCGACTCTTTAAGTCTTTTCATCAAGTCACCACACCAAGTACTCTCACCAAGTCAACTCTTTAGGAATGTTCATCAAGTCACCTTGCCAAGTCGACCCTTGAAGTCCGTTCATCAAGTCACCCCACCAAGTACTCCCACCAAGTCGACTCTTTAAGTCAGTTCACAAAGTCACCCAACCAAGTCAGCCCACCAAGGACTCTCACCAAGTCGAATCTCTAAGTCTGTTCATCAGGTCACCCCTCCGAGTACTCTCACCAAGTCAACTCTTTAGGTTCGTTCATCAAGTCACCCCGCAAAGTCGACCTTCTAAGGTTGTTCATCGAGTCACCCCACCAAGTCGACTGTTTAAGTCCTTTCATCAAGTCACCCCGCCAAGCCAACTGTTTAAGTCCGTTCATCAAGTCACCAGAACAACTACTCTCACCAAGTCGACTCTATAAGTTTGTTCATCAAGTCGGCCCACCAAGTACTCCCACCAAGTCTACTCTTTAAGTCCGTTCATCAATTCACCCCGCCAAGTACTCTCACCAAGTCAACTCTTTAGGTCCGTTCATTAAGTCACCCCGCCAAGTCGACCCTTTAAGTCCATTCATCAAGTCGCCCCTTCGAGTTGCTTCTCTAAGCCCACTCGCCATTTCAGCTCACCAAGTTGGTTGTTCAAGTACGTTGCACAGTCAACTCTTTAAGTTCGCCCACTAGGTCAGCCCGCCCAAGTCGCCTCTTTAAGTTCGTTCGCCAGGTCGGCCTGCCCAAGTCGCATCAGTGGGCTAACTCGTTGAGTCACCTCACAAAGTTGACTCTTTAAGTGCGCTCACCAAGTCAGCTCTCCAAGTCGACTCACCATCTCGCCTCGATAAGTTGGCTTGCCGAGTTACCCCACCAAGTCGTCGCATCTTTAAGCCCGCTCACCATGTCAGCTCGTCAGGTCGGCTCACCAAGTCGACTAATCAAGTAGGCCCACCACGTCAACTCTCTAATACCACTCGCCAAGTCACCCCACCAACTCGCCCCGTTAGGCCCACTCACCACATCGCCCCGTTAGGTCCACTCTCACCAAGTGGACTTTTTAAGTCTGCTCATAAAGTTGAGCCACCAAGTACTCTCACCAAGTCAACTCTTTAATTCCTTTCATCGAGTCACGCCACCAAGTACTCTCACCAAGTCAACTCTTTAGGTCCGTTCATAGAGTCACCCCACCAAGTCGACCCTTCAAGTACGTTCATCAAGTCACCCCACCAAGTTGACTCTTTAAGTGCATTCATCAAGTCACCCCACCAGGTCGGCCCACCAAGTACTCTCACCAAGTCAACCCTTTAAGTTCGGTCATCAACTCACCCCGCCAGGTCAGCCCACCAAGTACTCTCACAAAGTCGACTCTTTAGGTTCGTTCATCAATTCACCTCGCTAGCTCGGCCCACCAAGTTCTCTCACCAGGTCGACTCTTTAAGTTCATTCATCAAGTCACCCTGCCAGTTTGACCCACCAAGTACTCTCACAAAGTCGACTCTCTAAGTTCATTCATCAAGTCACCCTGCCAGGTCAGCCCACCAAGTACTCTCACCAAGTCACCCCGCCAAGTACTCTCACCAAGTCAACTCTTTAGGTCCGTTCATCAAGTCACCCTGCCAAGTTGACCCTTTAAGTCCGTTCATCAAGTCGCCCCTCCGATTTGCTTCTCTAAGCCCACTCGCCATGTCAGCTCACCAAGTCGGTTGTTCAAGTACGTTGCCAAGTTAACTCTTTAAGTTCGCTCACCAGGTCAGCCTGCCCAAGTCGCCTCTTTAAGTTCGTTCGCCAGGTCGGCCCGCCCAAGTCGCATCAGCGGGCTAACTCACCGAGTCACCTCACGAAGTTGACTCTTTAAGTACGCTCACCAAGTCAGCTCACCAAGTTGACTCACCATCTCGCCTCAATAAGTTGGCTTGCTGAGTTACCCCACCAAGTCATCACCTCTTTAAGCCTGCTCACTGTGTTAGCTCGTCAGGTCGGCTCACCAAGTTGACTAATCAAGTAGGTCCACCAAGTCGCCTCAAGGATAGCTCCTCACCATGAGTCCCCTCACCATGTTGACTCTTTGAGCCCGCTTGCTAGGTCACCTCACCAAGTCGACTCAAGTACGTTGCCAAGTCGACTCTTTAAGTTTGCTCGCCAGGTCGACCCGCCAAGTCAGCTCACCATGTCATCTTAATGAACCAACTCGCCGAGTCGCCTCACCATGTTAGCTCTCTAATACCACTCGCCAAGTCGCCCCACCAACTCACCCCGTTAGGCCCACTCACCACATCGCCCCATTAGGCCCACTCTCACCAAGTGGACTCTTTAAGTCTGCTCATAAAGTCGAGCCACCAAGTACTCTCACCAAGTCGACTCTTTAAGTCATTTCATCAAGTCACCCCACCAAGTACTCTCACCAAGTCAACTCTTTAGGTCCGTTCATAGAGTCACCCCACCAAGTCGACCCTTCAAGTGCGTTCATCAAGTCACCCCACCAAGTCGACTCTTTAAGTTCATTCATCAAGTCACCCCGCCAGGTCAGCCCACAAATTACTCTCACCAAGTCGACTCTTTAAGTTCGTTCATCAACTCACCCCGCCAAGTCGGCCCACCAAGTGGACTCTTTAAGTTCGTTCATGAAGTCACTCTGCCAAGTCGGCCAACCAGGTCGACTCTTTAAGTTTGCTCACCAAGTCACCCCGCCAGGTCGGCCCACCAAGTACTCTCACCAGGTCGACTCTTTAGGTTTGTTCATCAGGTCACCCCACTGAGTACTCTCACCAAGTCGACTCTTTAAGTTTGTTCATCAAGTCACCTCGCCAGGTCGGCCCACCAAGTACTCTCACCAAGTCGACCCTTTAAGTTCGGTCATCAACTCACCCCGCCAGGTCGGCCCACCAAGTACTCTCACAAAGTCGACTCTTTAGGTTCGTTCATCAATTCACCCCACCAGCTCGACCCACCAAGTTCTCTCACCAGGTTGACTCTTTAAGTTCGTTCATCAAGTCACCCCACCAGTTCGACCCACCAAGTACTCTCACAAAGTCGACTCTCTAAGTTCGTTCATCAAGTCACCCTGCCAGGTCAGCCCACCAAGTACTCTCACCAAGTCACCCTGCTAGTTCGACCCACGAAAGTTGACTCTTTAAGTTCGTTCATCAAGTCACCCGGCCAAGTCGGCCCACCAAGTCGACTCATTAAGTTCGTTCATCAAGTCACGTGACCAGGTCAGCCCACCGAGTACTCTCACCAAGTCGACTCTTTAAGTTTGTTCATCAAGTCACCCGGCCAGGTCGGCCCACCAAGTCACCAAGTACTCTCACCAAGTCGACTCTCTAAGTCCGTTCATCAAGTCACCCCACCAGGTCGGCCCACCAAGTCGAATCTTTAAGTCCGTTCATCAAGTCACCCCACCAAGTACTCTAACCAAGTCGATTCTTAAAGTGCATTCATCAAGTCACCCAACCAACTACTCTCACCAAGTCGACTCTTTAACTATGTTCATCAAGTCACCCCACCAAGCACTCTCACCACGTCAACTCTTTAGGTCCGTTCATAAAGTCACCCCACCAAGTCGACCCTTCAAGTGCGTTCATCAATTCACCCCACCAAGTACTCTCACCAATTCGACTCTTTAAGTCTTTTCATCAAGTCACCACACCAAGTACTCTCACCAAGTCAACTCTTTAGGACCGTTCATCAAGTCACCTCACCAAGTCGACCCTTGAAGTCCGTTCATCAAGTCACCCCACCAAGTACTCCCACCAAGTTGACTCTTTAAGTCAGTTCACGAAGTCACCCAACCAGGTCGGCCCACCAAGGACTCTCACCAAGTCGACTCTCTAAGTCTGTTCATCAGGTCACCCCACCGAGTACTCTTACCAAGTCAACTCTTTAGGTCCGTTCATCAAGTCACCCCAAAAAGTTGACCCTCTAAGTTCGTTCATCAAGTCACCCCACCAAGTCGAATGTTTAAGTCCTTTCATCAAGTCACCCCGCCAAGCCGACTCTTTAAGTCCGTTCATCAAGTCACCAGAACAACTAGTCTCACCAAGTCGACTCTATAAGTCTGTTCATCAAGTCGGCCCACCAAGTACTCCCACCAAGTTGACTCTTTAAGTCCGTTCATCAATTCACCCCGCCAAGTACTCTCACCAAGTCAACTCTTTAGGTTCGTTCATCAAGTCACCCCGCCAAGTCAGCCCTTTAAGTCCGTTCATCAAGTCGCCCCTCCGAGTTGCTTCTCTAAGCCCACTCGCCATGCCAGCTCACCAAGTCGGTTGTTCAAGTACGCTGCCAAGTCAACTCTTTAACTTCGCTCACCAGGTCAGCCCGCCCAAGTTGCCTCTTTAAGTTCGTTCGCCTAGTCAGCCTGCCCAAGTCGCATCAGCGGGCTAACTTGCCAAGTCACCTCACGAAGTTGACTCTTTAAGTGCGCTCACCAAGTCAACTCACCAAGTCGACTCACCATCTCACCTCGATAAGTTGGCTTGCCGAGTTACCCCACCAAGTCGTCGCCTCTTTAAGCCCGCTCACCGTGTCAGCTCGTCAGGTCAGCTCACCAAGTCGACTAATCAAGTAGGCCCACCAAGTCGCCTCAAGGATAGCTCCTCACCATGAGTCGCCTCACCATGTTGACTCAATGAGTCACCTCACCACGTTGACTCTTTGAGCCCTCTCGCCAGGTCGCCTCACCCAATCGACTCGAGTACGTTTCCAAGTCGACTCTTTAAGTTCGCTCGCCAAGTCAACTTGCCAAGTCAGCTCACCATGTCATCTCAACGAACCAACTCGCCGAGTCGCCTCACCATGTCGGCTCTCTAATACCACTCGCCAAGTCACCCCACCAACTCGCCCTGTTAGGCCCACTCACCACATCGCCCCGTTAGGCCCACTCTCACCAAGTGGACTCTTTAAGTCTGCTCATAAAGTCGAGCCACCAAGTACTCTCACCAAGTTGACTGTTTAAGTTCATTCATCAAGTCACCCCACCAGGTCGGCCCACCAAGTGGACTCTTTAAGTTCGTTCATGAAGTCACTTTGCCAAGTCGGCCCACCAGGTCGACTCTTTAAGTTCGTTCATCAAGTCGCCCCACCAGGTCAGCCCACCAACTACTCTCACCAAGTTGACTCTTTAAGTTTGCTCACCAAGTCACCCCGCCAGGTTGGCCCACCAAGTACTCTCACCAGGTCGACTCTTGAGGTTTGTTCATCAGGTCACCCCACCGAGTACTCTCACCAAGTCGACTCTTTAAGTTCGTTCATCAAGTCGCCCCGCCAGGTCGGCCCACCAAGTACTCTAACCAAGTCGACCCTTTAAGTTTGTTCATCAACTCACCCCGCCAGGTCGGCCCACCAAGTACTCTCACAAAGTCGATTCTTTAGGTTTGTTCATCAATTCACCCCGCTAGCTCGGCCCACCAAGTTCTCTCACCAGGTCGACTCTTTAAGTTCGTTCATTAAGTCACCCCGATAGTTCGACCCACCAAGTACTCTCACAAAGTCGACTCTCTAAGTTCGTTCATCAAGTCACCCTGCCAGGTCAGCCCACCAAGTACTCTCACCAAGTCACCCCGCTAGTTCGACCCACCAAGTTGACTCTTTAAGTTCGTTCATCAAGTCACCCGGCCAAGTCGGCCCACCAAATCGACTCTTTAAGTCCGTTCATCAAGTCACGTGACCAGGTCAGCCCACCGAGTACTCTCACCAAGTCGACTCTTTAAGTTTGTTCATCAAGTCACCCGGCCAGGTCGGCCCACCAACTCACCAAGTACTCTCACCAAGTCGACTCTCTAAGTCTGTTCATCAAGTCACCCCGCCAGGTCAGCCCACCGAGTCGAATCTTTAAGTCCGTTCATCAAGTCACCCCACCAAGTACTCTAACCAAGTCGATTCTTCAAGTGCATTCATCAAGTCACCTGACCAACTACTCTCACCAAGTCGACTCTTTAACTATGTTCATGAAGTCACCCCAACAAGCACTCGCACCATGTCAACTCTTTAGGTCCGTTCATAAAGTCACCCCACCAAGTCGACCCTTCAAGTGCGTTCATCAAGTCACCCCACCAAGTACTCTCACCAATTCGACTATTTAAGTCTTTTCATCAAGTCACCACACCAAGTCAACTGTTTAGGACCATTCATCAAGTCACCTCGCCAAGTTGACCCTTGAAGTCCATTCATCAAGTCACCCCACCAAGTACTCCCACCAAGTCGACTCTTTAAGTCAGTTCACAAAGTCACCCAACCAGGTCGGCCCACCAAGGACTCTGACCAAATCGACTCTCTAAGTCTATTCATCAGGTCACCCCACCAAGTACTCTCACCAAGTCAACTCTTTAGGTCCGTTCATCAAGTCACCTCGCAAAGTTGACCCTCTAAGTTCGTTCATCGAGTCACCCAACCAAGTCGACTATTTAAGTCCTTTCATCAAGTCACCTCGCCAAGCCGACTCTTTAAGTCCGTTCATCAAGTCACCAGAACAACTACTCTCACCAAGTCGACTCTATAAGTCCGTTCATCAAGTTAGCCCACCAAGTACTCCCACCAAGTCGACTCTTTAAGTCCATTCATCAGTTCACCCCGCCAAGTACTCTCACCAAGTCAACTCTTTAGGTCCGTTCATCAAGTCACCCCGCCAAGTCGACCCTTTAAGTCCGTTCATCAAGTCGCCCCTCCGAGTTGCTTCTCTAAGCCCACTTGCCATGTCAGCTCACCAAGTCGATTGTTCAAGTATGTTGCCAAGTCAACTCTTTAAGTTTGCTCACCAGGTCAGCCCGCCCAAGTCGCCTCTTTAAGTTCGTTCGCCTGTTGAATTGGATTTTTAAGGGAGTTGTCCGCGCTATCGCAGATTTCTAATGCAGAGCGAGCCTCGCACTTATAGCTTATATAGGAGAGGTTTTTGCCTTGAGCCTCTCCCATGCCCTTTTGATTGATTCAACATTGGTGTCTAGGCGGATTGGATTGTTGGGTTTTCAAACAGTGTATGCTGATGTTGAATGAATGAAAGGGGCATGAAGCGATCTTAGTGCTTTTCCTCGGTTCTCCTTTAGATCATGTTTTCCGATGACTCAATTTTGGAAAAGGTGAGGCAGCGGTTGCCGGTCCATGGTGTTTGTTTTTGGTGGTTTTAAAACTTGATCTAAACGTGAGCCCTTGTCTAGCACTCTGGCGTTGCTTGGTATAATGGCAATTTGCTATGGGTGCTCGGCGCTCTAGCAATTTGTCATGGTGTACTTATCGTTGCTACATGGGAGCTTTAATATCGAAAGCTCTCGGTGAAAAATGGTGGCCGAGCCATGCTGGCCGACCCGATCTGGCTTAGCCATTTTTGTTGACCCGATCTAGCTCCCGTTTCTCACTCCATCAGCACAAATTTGGGAGTTGTTCGACAGCGGTTGTCGTTCCAATGTGTCATTGCGATGATCTGGAGAGCGATGCAAAGTGCGGGAGCTTGCGTCTAGCATTTGGGGATGTTTGTGCAAGCGAGTAGGGGAGCTTCTCTTATTGGAACCTCTCCATGGCCTTTGAATATAGACCCAGTGCCGATGATATCGATGGATACGAGCCTTGGATTATAAAATTGTTTAGCTAACATTGGTTTTTGTGAGAGATGGGTACGAAAGAACTTCCCGATCGATACGCGGGAGTTCCCTAAGATCGCCTCTATTCCAGCTCGATCAGCACAACATTGGGAATGGTTCAACAGTGGTTGTCGTTCCAATGTGTCATCGGGATGTCTTGGAACGCGGCTTTTCAAGGGCAAGCTCGCATCTAGCACTTGGATTGTGCATCGTCACAAGTGAATGGGGAGATCTCTCTGTGAACGGCGGCATGGTGATTGGAAGAGAAAATTGACTTAGTAGTAGGAGCATTGGCCTCGGGCCATTGTGACGGCCTTGCAATTTCTCTATAATTGCAACCTATGTTTGCGCAGTAGCAGAGTTTGCATGTTAGATTGGCCTTTGTTCTTGACAATTCGAAGTACTCTCACCGAGTCAGCAAGTCACCATGTTGGCCGAGCCGATCTGGCCGAGCTATGCTGGCCAAGCCAATCTGGGCGAGCCATTCTGGCCGAGCCGATCTGGGCGAGCTCCAAAAACGGTGTCGTGGATGGCTGTTTTGGTCACATTTTCCATTGAATTGGATTTTTAAGGTTTTTGTCCGTGCTATCACAGATTTCTAATGCAGAGCGAGCCTCACACTAATAGCTTATATAGGAGAGGTTGTTGTCGCGAGCCTCTCCCATGCCCCTTTCATTGATTCAACATTGGTGTTTAGGCGGATCAGATTGTTGGGTTTTCAAACGGTGCATGCTTATGTTGAATGAATGAAAGGGGCATGAAGCGATCTCAGTGCTTTTCCTCGGCTCTCCTTTAGATCATGTTTTCCGATGACTCAATTTTGGAAAAGGTGAGGTAGCGGTTTCCGATCCATGGCATGTCTTTTTGGTGATTTTAAAACTTAATCTAAACGTGAGCCCTTGTCTAGCACTCCGGCGTTGCTTGGTATAATGGCAATTTGCTATGGGTGCTCGGCGCTCTAGCAATTTTTTCATGGTGTACTTATCGCTGCTACATGGGAGCTTTAATATCAAAAGCTCTCGGCGAAAAATGGTGGCCGAGCCATGCTGGCTGACCCGATCTGGCTTAGCCATTTTCGTCGACCCGATCTGGCTCTTCTTTCTCACTCCATCGGCACAAATTTGGGAGTTGTTTGGCAGCGGTTGTCATTCCAATGTGTCATTGCGGTGATCTGGAGAGCGATGCTAAGGGCGGGAGCTTGCGTCTAGCATTTGGGGATGTTTGTGCAAGAGAGCAGGGGAGCTTCTCTTATCGGAACCTCTCCGTGGCCTTTGAATATAGACCCAGTGCCGACGATATCGATGGATGCGAGCCTTGGATTCTAAAATTGTTCAGCTAACATTGGTTTTTGTGAGAGATGGGTATGAAAGCACTTCCCGATCGATTCGCGGGAGCTCCCTAAGATCGCCTCTATGCCTACTCGATCGGCACAACATTGGGAATGGTTCGACAGCGATTGTCGTTCCAATGTGTCATCGGGATGTCTTGGAACGCGGCCTTTCAAGGGCGAGATCGTGTCTAGCACTTGGATTGTGCGTCGTCACAAGTGAATGGGGAGATCTCTCTGTGAACGGCGGCATGGTGATTGCAAGAGAAAATTGACTTAGTAGTCGGAGCATTGGCCTCGGGCCATTGTGACGGCCTTGCAATTTCTCTATAATTGCAACCTATGTTTGCGCAGTAGTAGAGTTTGCATGTAAGATTTTGGCCTTTGTTCTTGACAGTTCCAGGAGATGACCTCTGGAACTTTTGGATTGGGCCCCTTCAAGGTGAAATTCATCCAGTTGATCGGATGAGCTTGATGACCATTTCACTCCCTTGGCTCCATGAATTCAAATCCCATCTAGCTGTCGTGAAGCCATCCCGATTTTGCTATGTGAGGGCTCTCTCCCCAGAGTTGTTCTCTTTGCAACAACTTCTTTGGCAAAAAAACTTCTTTGCAGCAGCCCCTTTGCCATGCGCGGCTCCCCAAAGTTGCTCGTCTTTCTCACTCCATTGGCACAAATTTGGGAGTTGTTCGACAGTGGTTGTCATTCCAATGTGTCATTGCGGCGATCTGGAGAGCGATGCTAAGGGCGGGAGCTTGTGTCTAACATTTGGGATGTTTGTGTGAGCGAGCAGGGGAGCTTCTCTTATCGGAACCTCTCCATGGCCTTTGAATATGTAGACCCAGTGCCAACGATATTGATGGATACGAGCCTTGGATTCTAAATTTTTTCACAGCTAAGATTGGTTTTTGTGAGAGATGGGTACAAAAGCACATCCCGATTGCTACGCGGGAGCTCCCTAAGGTTGCCTCTGTGCCAACTCGATCGGCACAACATTGGGAATGGTTCGACAGCAGTTGTCATTCCAATGTGTCATCAGGGGATGTCTTCGAAAGTGGCTTAGCCTTTCAAGGGCGAGCTCGCGTCTATCACTTGGATTGTGCGTCGCGTCGCTAGTGAATGGGGAGATCTCTCTGTGAACGGTGGCATGGTGATTGCAAGAGAAAATTGACTTAGTCAGAGCATTGGCCTTGGGCCACTGTGATGGCCTGGTAATTTCTCTTTAATTGCAACCTATGTTTGCGCAGTAGCAGAGTTTGCAAGTAAGATGGTCCTTGTTCTTGAGAGTTCCAAGAGATGACCTCAGGAACTTTTGGATTGGGCCCCTTCAAGGTGAAATTCATCCAGTTGATTAGATGAGCTCGATGACCATTTCAGTCCCTTGGCTCCATGAATTCACATCTCCTAACTGATGACAATCTTTTTCTACTTAGACGACCTCATAATAAATTGGGTCGTGGATGGCTGTTTGGTCAGAATTTTCAACGATTTGGATTTTTATGGCGGATGTCGGCGTGTTCGCTAATTTCTAATGCAGAGCGAGCCTCGCACTAATAGCTTATATAGGAGAGGTTGTTGCTGCGAACCTCTCCTGTGCCCCTCTCATTGATTCAACGACGATGTCAAGGTGGATGGAAATGTCAGATTTTGAAATGGTGGATGCCGACGTTGAATCAATTGGAGGGGCATGAAGCCCACCCTTGAGGTGCTATTCCTCGACTCTCCTTTAGATCATGTTTTCTTGTCACTCAGCTGGCGCAATTTCGGAAAGCAGTTGGGCTGCGCATCATGAGTGACAAGGGAGCCTTTGTGATCGAAAGCTCCCCGTGGCCATTCGATGAGAAGAGCCATTGCTTGTGTGAGCAAGGATGAATGCAGCCTCGGATTCCAAACAAAATCAATGACATCAGATCTATATATAAGAGCGGAATGAAGAAGCAGCCCGTTTGCGATGCGCGGCTCCCCAAAGTTGCTATTCTTTCTCACTCCATCGGGGCACAAATTCTGGAGTTGTTCGACAGCGGTCGTCGTTCCAATGGTGTCATTGCGGCGAAATTTGTTCACAGCTAAGATTGGTTTTTGTGAGAGATGGGTATGAAAGCACATCCCGATTGCTACGCGGGAGCTCCCTAAGGTTGCCTCTGTGCCAACTCAATCAGCACAACATTTGGAATGGTTCGACAGCGGTTGTCGTTCCAATGTGTCATTGGGGGATGTCTTGGAAAGTGTTCTTTCTTTCAAGGGTGAGCTCGCGTCTAGCACTTTGGTTGTGCGTCGCGTCACAAGTGAATGGGGGATGTCTTGGAAAGTGGTCTTTCTTTCAAGGGCGAGCTTGCGTCTAGCACTTGGATTGTGCGTCACATCACAAGTGAATGGGGAGGTCTTTTTGTGAATGGCGGCATGGTGATTGCAAGAGAAAATTGACTTAGTCAGAGCCATTGGCCTTGGGCCATTGTGACAGCCTCGCAATTTCTCTTTAATTGCAACCTATGTTTGCGTAGTAGCAGAGTTTGCATGTAAGATGGGCCTTGTTCTCGAGAGTTCCAGGAGATGACCTCCGAAACTTTTGGATTGGGCCCCTTCAAGGTGAAATTCATCCAGTTAATCGGATGAGCTCGATGACCATTTCAGTCCCTCGGCTCCATGAACTCACATCTCCTAACCGATGACAATCTTTTGCTCCTTTGTTGACCTCATAAAAAATTGGGTCGTGAATGGCTATTTGGTAGGAATTTTAAAGGATTTGGATTTTTAAGGTGGATGTCGGTGTGTTTGCTAATTTTTAATGCAAAGCGAGCCTCACACTAATAGCTTATATAGGAGAGGTGGTTGTTGCGAGCCTCTCCCGTGCCCCTCTCATTGATTCAATGTTGGTGTCAAGGCGGATGGATATGTCAGATTTTGAAACGGTGGATGCCGACGTTGAATCAATTAGAGGGGCATGAAGCCCACCCTGGATGTGCTATTCCTCGACTCTCCTTTAGATCATGTTTTCTTCTCACTCAGCTGGCGCAATTTCAAAAAAAGGTTTGGCAGCAGTTGCCATCCCTCACCGCATCTACTTGGTGATTTTAAAACTCGATCCAAAATAGGAGCCCTCGTCTAGCACCTCCGTCCAGTGTTGCTTGGGTATTGCATAAAATTATGCCAAAGGCACGAATCCCCCAACAAATGCCTACGCTTGGACCCTCTCTTAGAGCCCTTGTCTCTAGCCATGAGGTGGGTGCTTGGGGCTCTAACAAAATTTTTTTGCGTGCCTATCGCTGCTACAACAGGAGAGGTGGTTGCTGCGAGCCTCTCCCATGCCTCCCTCATTGATTCAACGCCGCTGTCAGGGCGGATGGATATGTCAGATTTTGAAACGGTGGACGGCGACGTTGAATCAATTAGAGGGGCATGAAGCCCACCCTCGAGGGTGCTATTCCTAGACTCTCCTTTAGATCATGTTTTCTTGTCACTCAGCTGGCGCAATTTGGGAAAAAGGTTTGGCAGCGGTTGCCAGCCCTCACCGCATCTACTTGGTGATTTTAAAACTTGATCTAAAACGGGAGCCCTCGTCTAGCACCTCCGTCCGGTGTTGCTCGGGTATTGCATAATTTTATGCTATTGGCGTGAATCCCCCAACGAATCCCTAGCCTTGGAATCTCTCTTAGATCACCTTCTTCGATCACTCGACCGATGCAACTATGGAAGAGACTTGGCAGCGGTTGCCATTCTACAGCGCATCTGTTCAGCGATTTTGAAGTTGATCTAATGGTGAGCCCTTGTCTCTAGCCATGAGGTGGGTGCTTGGAACTCTAACAATTTTTTTTGTGTGCCTATCACGGCTACAATGGGAGAGGTGGTTTCCACGAGCCTCTCTCGTGCCCCCCTCATTGATTCAACACCGCTGTCAGGGCGGATGGATATGTCAGATTTTGAAAAGGTGGATGCCGACGTTGAATCAATTAGAGGGGCATGAAGCCCACCCTCGAGGGTGCTATTCCTGGACTCTCCTTTAGATCATGTTTTCTTGTCACTCAGCTGGCACAATTTTTGAAAAAGGTTTGGTAGCGGTTGCCAGCCCTCACCGCGTCTACTCGGTGATTTTAAAACTCGATCTAAAATGGGAGCCCTCGTCTAGCACCTCTGTCCGGTGTTGCTTGGGTATTGCATAAATTTATGCCATCAGTGCGAATCCCCCAACGAATGCCTATGCTTGGACCCTCTCTTAGATCACCTTCTTCGATCACTCGACCGACGCAACTATGGAAGAGACTTAGTAGCGGTTGCCATTCTACAGTGCGTCTGTTCAGTGATTTTGAAGTTGATCTAATGGTGAGCCCTTGTCTCTAGCCATGAGGTGGCTGCTTGGCGCTCTAGCAAAATTTTTTGCGTGCCTATCGCAGCTACAAGGGGCGAGGTGGTTGCCGCGAGCCTCTCCCATGCCCCCCTCATTGACTCAACACTGCTGTCAGGGCGGATGGATATGTGGGATTTTGAAATGGTGGACGCCGACGTTGAATCAATTAGAGGGGCATGAAGCCCACCCTTGAGGGTGCTATTTCTCGACTCTCCTTTAGATCATGTTTTCTTGTCACTCAGCTGGCACAATTTCGGAAAAAGGTTTGGCAGCGGTTGCCAGCCCTCACCGCGTCTACTTCGTGATTTTAAAACTCGATCTAAAATGGGAGCCCTCATCTAGCACCTCTGTCTGGTGTTGCTCGGGTATTGCATAAATTTATGCAATCGGGGCAAATCCCCCAATGAATGCCTACGCATGGACCCTCTCTTAGATCACCTTCTTCGATCACTCGACCGACGCAACTACGGAAGAGACTTGGTAGCGGTTGCCATTCTATAGCGTGTCTGTTCAGCGATTTCAAAGTTGATCTAATGGTGAGCCCTTGTCTCTAGCCATGAGGTGGGTGCTTGGTGCTCTAGAAAAATTTTTTGCGTGCCTATTGTGCCTACAACGAGAGAGGTGGTTGCCGCGAGCCTCTCCCATGCCCCCCTCATTGATTCAATGCCGCTATCAGGGTGGATGGATATGTCAGATTTTGAAACGGTGGACGCCAACGTTGAATCAATTAGAGGGGCATGAAGCCCACCCTCGAGGGTGCTATTCCTGGACTCTCCTTTAGATCATGTATTCTTGTCACTCAGCTGGCACAATTTCGGAAAAAGGTTTGGTAGTGGTTGCCAGCCCCTCACCGTGTCTACTTGGTGATTTTAAAACTCGATCTAAAATGGGAGCCCTCATCTTGCACCTCCGTCCGGTGTTGCTCGGGTATTGCACAAATTTTTTCCATTAGCACAAAGCCCCCAATGAATGCCTACACGCTTAGACCCTCTCTTAGATCACCTTCGTCGATCACTCGACCGACGCAATTACGGAAGAGACTTGGCAGCGGTTGCCATTCTACACCGCGTCCGTTCTGCAATTTTGAAGTTGATCTAATGGCACGCCTTTGTCTATAGCCATGAGGTGGGTACTTGGCGCTCTTGCATAAAAATTTTGCGAGCCTATCGCGGCTACAATGGGAGAGGTGGTTGCCGCGAGCCTCTCCCGTGCCTAGCTCATTGATTCAACGCCGCTGTCAGGGCAGATGGATATGTCGGATTTTGAAATGGTGGACGCCGACGTTGAATCAATTAGAAGGGCATGAAGCCCACCTTCGAGGGTGCTATTCCTGGACTCTCCTTTAGATCATGTTTTCTTGTCACTCAGCTGGTGCAATTTTAGAAAAAGGTTTGGCAGCGGTTGCCAGCCCTCACCGCGTCTTCTTTGTGATTTTAAAACTTGATCTAAAATGGGAGCCCTCGTCTAGCACCTTCGTCCGGTGTTGCTCGGGTATTGCATAAATTTTTTCCATCGGAGCGATTACCCCAACGAATGCCCTACGCTTGGACCCTCTCTTAGATCACCTTTTTTGATCACTCGACCGACGCAATTATGGAAGAGACTTGGCAGCGGTTGCCATTCTACACCGCATCTGTTCTGCGAATTCAAAGTTGATCTAATGGCAAGCCCTTGTCTCTAGCCATGAGGTGGGTGCTTGGCGCTCTAGCAAAATTTTTTTGCATGCCTATCATAGCTACAATGGGAGAGGTGGTTGCCGCGAGCCTCCCCCGTGCCCCCCTCATTGATTCAACGCTGCTGTCAGGGTGGATGGATATGTCAGATTTTGAAATGGTGGACGCCGACATTGAATCAATTAGAGGGGCATGAAGCCCACCCTCGAGGGTGCTATACCTGGACTCTCCTTTAGATCATGTTTTCTTGTCACTCAGCTACCGCAATTTCAGAAAAAGGTTTGGCAGCGGTTGCCAGCCCTCACCGCATCTACTTGGTGATTTTAAAACTCGATCTAAAATGGGAGCCCTCGTCTAGCACCTCCGTCCAGTGTTGCTCAGGTATTGCATAAATTTATGCCATTGGCCCGAATCCCCCAACGAATGCCTACGCTTGGACCCTCTCTTAGATTACCTTCTTTGATCACTTGACCGACTCAACTACGGAAAGAGACTTGGCAGCGGTTGCCATTTTACAGCGCGTCTGTTCAGCGATTTCGAAGTTGATCTAATGGCGAGCCCTTGTCTCTAGCCATGAGGTGGGTGCTTGGCTCTCTAGCAAAATTTTTTGCGTGCCTATCATGTAGAGCATGTTTTCTAGTCACTCAGCTGGCGCAATTTTGAAAAAAGGTTTGGCAGCGGTTGCCAGCCCTCACCGCGTCTTCTTGGTGATATTAAAACTCGATCCGCACAACATTGGGAAATGGTTCGACAGCGGTTGTCATTCTAATGTGTCATCGGGGGATGCCTTGGAAAGTGGCCTTTCAAGGGCGAGCTCACGTCTAGCTCTTGGATTGTGCGTCGCGTCACAAGTGAATGGGGAGATCTCTCTGTGAACGGTGGCATGGTGATTGCAAGAGAAAATTGACTTAGTCGAGGCATTGGCCTCGGCCCATTGTGACGACCTTGCAATTTCTCTTTAATTGCAACCTATGTTTGCGCAGTAGTAGAGTTTGCATATAATATGGGCCTTGTTCTTGAGAGTTCCAGGAGATGACCTCTGAAACTTTTGGATTGGGCCCCTTCAAGGTGAAATTCATCCAGCTGATCGGATGAAGCTCGATGTGCTTGTATCTATTCTGAGACGGTAATGATGGTCATTAATCTGTGGCAGTGAGTATTATCCCATTCGGTAATCGCAATGGCGGAGCTGGTGGGAAGTACTTGTCGCTTTGTTTTGAGGGATATACCCTAGATGTAGGTGTCTGCACGGCTTGCAACACACTGCACATTTGGTGTTCGATTCTAAGATGTGCTTGTTGCTGAGTGTGTATGGAGTTGTATCTTTTAGCGAAGGGCTCTGTCTCATTGGCATGTTCTATCATTGCATTTTTATCTTGCCCGGACGGCAAGAAGGAAAGAGATGGTTGCACGGGTCCATTGCTCGATGTCCCTAATTTCATCAAGGGTCCACTCTCCACCCTAAGTTTTTGCCGATCGGTAGAGCCTTGGGATTGAGAGGGGGGCCGGCGAAAGGTTTAGTTACCGCATAATTTATTCGCTAGTGCATTCTCGGTGCGTGCTTGCCTCTTCACTGTCTCATCCTACAGAAGTGCATGGCACTATCGTGACAGCCTTTGTGGTCTGGGCCAGTAGAAGCGTAGAGTATTACCGATAATTTTTGTTTGGATGCGGAAACTCTCCATGCCCTGTCCTGCCCTGTGCGATCTGAACGGCTGCAGCTCGTGGGTTCTGCAGGAGATACTCTTCTTCAGCTCCCCCCTAAAGAGAGCGTTCGGTGTTTGCATTGTGTGGACAAAAAGCCCAAGGCGTTTCATCTCTCTCTTTAGATGCAAAATTCTGGGAGGGCTTGTCAAAGTATGGCCGTTTGTATGGGGTGCACCAAAAAGCATGTAGGGGGCATATGCCTGGGAAATGGATGTCTCTGAGTGTCCTTACTCGGTCGTGTGCGCGGTGTACATCTTTGCATTATGACCCTGCTGCGAGCATTTGCGATTTGAGCATTTTGGGGGAACGGGTTTCGTACAAGATGTTCTTCTCAGGCTCCTGCGAACCAGAGCGCTCGTCTTTGCAATGCTCCAACAAGTGCAGGGCCAACGTGTCTGTCTAGGGGAAGAAATCGCACAAATGCTTTTTGCCAAGATGTGGGTGCTCGCGGGTGGTTCCCTCGCGGTGCCAGTTCTTCGGTATGTGCATGTGCATGAGATTGAAGCTTGTCCAACAATGCTAGCATGAGTGTTCAGCCGTAGGAACTTTTTTGTACCTGCGCTGGTAGATCACGTGTCACGGGGAACGGTTAGCAAGGCTGTGCTGGGAAAGGAGATATTTGCCAGAGGTTAGACATGTTCGTGTATGCGAGCAGGCTCTCATCACCTATAAATGTGTGGAGGGGGTGTTGTTATACACGATGCCCTCAAGCGGCCTTATAATTGAGGTGGTCGCATGCACAGTAATGCCCCCGCCAATCGCATAACCAGCCATGTTTTTGACTCGCACGGCCCTTCACCCTTCAGAATGGTGGTCTCCGTTGGCACTTTGACAACCAGCTCTTCGTCATGGGAAAATGTTTGGTGCGATCAAGAAGGACTTTTTCTGTGCAAGTGCACCTCAACAGGCGTGTAGGAGGCATATGCCTGGGAAATGGATGTCTCTGAGTGGCCTTACAATTGAGGTGGCTACGTGCGTGGTGCATCTTGTAAAGACTCGAGGCTTCTTTCCGAGTAGTGGCGACAGCGAGTTCGAGGGTAAATGGTTCCGTACAGGATGTTCTTCCTAGGTGCCTATGAACCAAGGCTCCCTGTTTGGCCCTCTCCGGTAGACGATGGGACACTTTCCTCTTGTGCAAAATCTTTGAGCGTTGCGAGTCCGACATGTGCTGTGAACGTCATTCTTGTTGCTTGTGTGGCGGATTATGTTTGGATGCATGACGGAGTGAATGCAAATTTTGGTTTCCCATCGTGGCAGGCATCCCTTGGCTGTGGCAGGTCTTGGGGGTCCCCTCGTTGTTAGAAGCTACCTGGTCGATCCTGCCAGTAGTCATATGCTTGTCTCAAAGATTAAGCCATGCATGTCTAAGTATGAACTATTTCATACTGTGAAACTGTGGATGGCTCATTAAATAAGTTATAGTTTCTTTGATGGTACTTTGCTACTCAGATAACCGTAGTAATTCTAGAGCTAATACATGCACCAAATCCCGACTCTCAGAAGGGATGCATTTATTAGATAAAAGGCCGGCGCGAGCTCGCCCAGTATTTCGGTGATTCATGATAACTCGACGAATCGCACGGCCTTTGTGCTGGCGACGCTTCATTCAAATTTTTGCCCTATCAACTTTTGATGGTAGGATAGAGGCCTACCATGGTGGTGATGGGTGACAGAGAATTAGGGTTCGATTCCAGAGAGGGAGCCTGAGAAACGGCTACCACATCCAAGGAAGGCAGCAGGCACGCAAATTACCCAATCCTGACAAGGGGAGGTAGTGAAAATAAATAACAATACTGGGCTCATCGAGTCTGGTAATTGGAATGAGTACAATCTAAATCCCTTAACAAGGATCCATTGGAGGGCAAGTCTGGTGCCAGCAGCCATGGTAATTCCAGCTCCAATAGCATATATTTAAGTTGATGCAGTTAAAAAGCTCGTAGTTGGACCTTGGGTCGTCACGGTCGGTCTGCCTTCTGGGTGTGCACTGGCCCTCATGTCCCTTCTGTCGGCGGCGTGTTCCTGGCCTTAATTGGTTGGGTCGCGATTCCGGCGCTGTTACTTTGAAAAAATTAAAGTGCTCAAAGCAAGCCTACGCTCTGAATACATTAGCATGGAATAACTGAAAAATGGTGGCCAAGCCATGCTGGGCGACGCGATCTGGCTTAGCCGTTTTCGTCGACCCGATCTGGCTCTTCTTTCTCACTCCATCAGCACAAATTTGGGAGTTGTTCGATAGCTGTTGTCATTCCAATGTGTCATTGCGGTGATCTGGAGAGCGATGCTAAGGGCGAGAGCTTGCGTCTAGCATTTGGGGATGTTTGTGCAAGAGAGCAGGGGAGCTTCTCTTATCAGAACCTCTCCGTGGCCTTTGAATATAGACCTAGTGCCGACGATATCGATGGATACGAACCTTGGATTCTAAAATTGTTCAGCTAACATTGGTTTTTGTGAGAACTGGGTACGAAAGCACTTCCCAATCGATTCGCGGGAGCTCCCTAAGATCGCCTCTGTGCCAACTCGATCGGCACAATATTGGGAATGGTTCGACAGCGGTTGTCATTCCAATATGTCATCGGGATGTAAGATTGGCCTTTGTTCTTGACAGTTCCAGAGAGATGAGCTCCGAAACTTTTGGATTGGGCCCCTTCAAGGTGAAATTCATCCAGTTGATCAGATGAGCTCGATGACCATTTCACTCCCTTGGCTCCATGAATTCAAATCCCATCCAGCTGCCATGAAGCCATCCCAATTTTGCTATGCGAGGGCTCTCTCCCCAGAGTCGTTCTCTTTGCAACAACTTCTTTGGCAAAGAAATTTCGGAATGGTTCGCAGGGGTTGTCGTTCCAATGGTGCCGTTGTGGTGGTTGCCTAGGCAGCAAACTGAAGGGCGAGCCGTCGTCTAGTAGTTGGGCTGCGCATCAGGGGTGACAAGGGAGCCTTTGTAATCGGAAGCTCCCCGTGACCATTCGATGAGAAGAGCCATTTCTTGTGTGAGCAAGGACGAATGCAGCCTCGGATTCCAAAGGAAATCAATGACATCAGATCTATATATAAGAGCGGAATGAAGCAGCAACCCGTTTTCCATGCGCGGCTCCCCAAAGTTTCTCATCTTTCTCACTCCATCGGCACAAATTCGAGAGTTTTTCGACAGCGGTTGTCGTTCCAATGTGTCATTGCGGCGATCTTGAGAGCGATGCTAAGGGCGGGAGCTTGTGTCTAGCATTTGGGATGTTTGTGCGAGCGAGCAGGGGAGCTTCTCTTATCGGAACCTCTCCATGGCCTTTGAATATATAGACCCAGTGCCGACGATATTGATGGATACGAGCCTTGGATTCTAAATTTGTTCACAGCTAAGATTGGTTTTTGTGAGAGATGGGTACAAAAGCACAGTCTGATTGCTACGCGGGAGCTCCCTAAGGTCGCCTCTGTGCCAACTCGATCGGCACAACATTGGGAATGGTTCGACAGCGGTTGTCATTCCAATGTGTCATCGGGGGATGTCTTTGAAAGTGGCTTGGCCTTTCAAGGGCGAGCTCGCGTCTATCACTTGGATTGTGCATCGCGTCGCAAGTGAATGGGGAGATCTCTCTATGAACGGCGGCATGGTGATTGCAAGAGAAAATTGACTTAGTCGGAGCATTGGCCTTGGGCCACTGTGATGGCCTGGCAATTTCTCTTTAATTGCAACCTATGTTTGCGTAGTAGCAGAGTTTGCAAGTAAGATGTTCCTTATTCGTGAGAGTTCCAGGAGATGACCTCTGGAACTTTTGGATTGGGCCCCTTCAAGGTGAAAATCATCCAGTTGATCGGATGAGCTCGATGACCATTTCAGTCCCTTGGCTCCATGAATTCACATCTCCTAATCAATGACAATCTTTTGCTCCTTAGATGACCTCATAATAAATTGGGTCGTGGATGGCTGTTTGGTCATAATTTTTAACGATTTGGATTTTTATGGCGGTTGTCGGCGTGTTCGCTAATTTCTAATGCAGAGCAAGCCTCGCACTAATAGCTTATATAGGAGAGGTTGTTTCCACGAACCTCTCCCGTGCCCCTCTCATTGATTCAACGACGGTGTCAAGGCGGATGGAAATGTTAGATTTTGAAACGGTGGACACCGATGTTGAATCAATTGGAGGGGCATGAAGCCCACCCTCGAGGTGCTATTCCTCGACTCTCCTTTAGATCATGTTTTCTTGTCACTCAACTGGCGCAATTTTGGAAAGCAGTTAGGCTGCGCGTCACGAGTGACAAGGGAGCCTTTGTGATCAGAAGCTCCCCGTGGCCATTCGATGAGAAGAGCCATTTCTTGTGTGAGCAAGGACGAATGCAGCCTCGGATTCCAAACAAAATCAACGACATCGGATCTATATATAAGAGCGGAATGAAGCAGCAGCCCATTTGCGATGCGCGACTCCCCAAAGTTGCTATTCTTTCTCACTCCATCGGGGCACAAATTTGGGAGTTGTTTGATAGTGTTCATCGTTCCAATGGTGTCATTGCGGCAAAATTTGTTCACAGCTAAGATTGGTTTTTGTGAGAGATGGGTATGAAAGCACATCTCGATTGCTACGCGGGAGCTCTCTAAGGTTGCCTCTGTGCCAACTCGATCGGCACAACATTGGGAATGGTTTGATAGCGGTTGTCGTTCCAATGTGTCATCAGGAGATGTCTTGGAAAGTGGTCTTTCTTTCAAGGGTGAGCTCACGTCTAGCACTTAGGTTGTGCATTGCGTCACAAGTGAATGGGGGCTGTCTTGGAAAGTGGTCTTTCTTTCAAGGGCGAGCTCGCGTCTAGCACTTGGATTGTGCGTCGCGTCACAAGTGAATGGGAAGATCTCTCTATGAACGGCGGCATGGTGATTGCAAGAGAAAATTGACTTAGTCAGAGCCATTGGCCTCAGGCCATTGTGCCAGCCTCGCAATTTCTCTTTAATTGCAACCTATGTTTGCGCAGTAGCAGAGTTTGCATGTAAGATGGGCCTTGTTCTCGAGAGTTCCAGGAGATGACCTCTAGAACTTTTGGATTGGGCCCCTTCAAGGTGAAATTCATCCAGTTGATCGGATGAGCTCGATGACCATTTTAGTCCCTCGGCTCCATGAACTCACATCTCCTAACCGATGACAATCTTTTGCTCCTCTGCCGACCTCATAAAAAATTGGGTCGTGAATGGCTGTTTGGTAGGAATTTTAAAGGATTTGGATTTTTAAGGTGGATGTCAGTGTGTTCGCTAATTTCTAATGCAGAGCGAGCCTCGCACTAATAGCTTATATAGGAGAGGTGGTTGCCGCGAGCCTCTCCCATGCCCCTCTCATTGATTCAACGCCAGTGTCAAGACGGATGGATATGTCAAATTTTGAAATGGTGGACGCCGACGTTGAATCAATTAGAGGGGCATGAAGCCCACCCTGGATGTGCTATTCCTTGACTCTCCTTTAGGTCATGTTTTCTTCTCACTCAGCTGGCGCAATTTTGGAAAAAGGTTTGGCAGCAGTTGCCATCCCTCACCGCGTCTACTTGGTGATTTTAAAACTTTATCTAAAATGGGAGCCCTCGCCTAGCACCTCCATTCGGTGTTGCTCGGGTATTGCATAAAATTATGCCAACGACATGAATCCCCCAATGAATGCTTATGCTTGGACCCTCTCTTAGATCACCTTCTTCGATCACTTGACCGACGCAACTACGGAAGGAGACTTGGCAGCGGTTGCCATTCTACAGCGCGTCTGTTCAGGGATTTCGAAGTTGATCTAATGGCAAGCCCTTGTCTCTAGCCATGAGGTGGGTGCTTGGCACTCTAGCAAAAATTTTTGCGTGCCTATCGTGGCTACAATAGGAGAGGTGGTTGCCGCGAGCCTCTCCCGTGCCCCCCTCATTGATTCAACGCCGCTGTCAGGGCAGATGGATATGTCATATTTTGAAACGGTGGACGCTGACATTGAATCAATTAGAGGGGCATGAAGCCCACCCTCGAGGGTGCTATTCCTGGACACTCCTTTAGATCATATTTTCTTATCACTCAGTTAGCGCAATTTTGGAAAAAGGTTTGGCAGCGGTTGCCAGTCCTCACCAAGTCTACTTGGTGATTTTAAAATTCGATCTAAAACGGGAGCCCTCGTCTAGCACCTTCGTCCGGTGTTGCTCGGGTATTGCATAAATTTATGCCATCGGCGTGAATCCCCCAATGAATGCCTATGCTTGGACCCTCTCTTAGATCACCTTCTTCGATCACTCGACCGACGCAACTACGGAAGAGACTTGGCAGCAGTTGCCATTTTACAGTGCGTCTGTTCAGCGATTTTGAAGTTGATCTAATGGCGAGCCCTTGTCTCTAGCCATGTGGTGGGTGCTTGGCACTCTACCAAAATTTTTTTGCATGCCTATCGCGGCTACAAGGGGAGAGGTGGTTGCTTCGAGCCTCTCCCGTGCCCCCCTCATTGATTCAACACCGCTGTTAGGGCGGATGGATATGTCAGATTTTGAAACGGTGGATGTCGATGTTGAATCAATTAGATGAGCATGAAGCCCACCCTCGAGGGTGCTATTCCTGGACTCTCCTTTAGATCATGTTTTCTTTTCACTCAGCTGGCGCAATTTCGTAAAAAAGTTTGGCAGCGGTTGCCAGCCCTCACCGCGTCTACTTGGTGATTTTAAAACTCGATCTAAAATGGGAGCCCTCGTCTAGCACCTCCGTCCGGTGTTGCTCGGGTATTGCATAAATTTATGCCATCGGCGTGAATCCCCCAATGAATGCCTACGCTTGGACCCTCTCTTAGATCACCTTCTTCGATCACTCGACCGACGCAACTACGGAAGAGACTTGGCAGCGGTTGCCATTCTACAATGCATCTGTTCAGCAATTTCAAAGTTGATCTAATGGCGAGCCCTTGTCTCTAGCCATGAGGTGGGTGCTTGGAGCTCTAGCAAAAATTTTTGCATGCCTATCACGGCTACAATAGGAGAGGTTGTTGCCGCGAGCCTCTCCCATGCCCCCCTCATTGATTCAACGCCGCTGTCAGGGCGGATGGATATGTCAGATTTTGAAATGGTGGACGCCGACGTTGAATCAATTAGAGGGGCATGAAGCCCACCCTTGGGGGTGCTATTCCTGGACTCTCCTTTAGATTATGTTTTCTTGTCACTTAGCTGCCACAATTTTGGAAAAAGTTTTGGCAGCGGTTGCCAGCCCTCACTACGTCTACTTGGTGATTTTAAAACTTGATCTAAAACGGGAGCCCTCGTCTAGCACCTCCGTCCGGTGTTGCTCGGGTATTGCATAAATTTATGCCATCGACGCAAATCCCCCAACGAATGCCTACGCTTGGACCCTCTCTTAGATCACCTTCTTTGATCACTCGACCGACGCAACTACGGAACAGACTTGGCAGCGGTTGCCATTCTACAGCGCGTCTGTTCAGCAATTTCGAAGTTGATCTAATGGCGAGCCCTTGTCTCTAGCCATGAGGTGGGTGCTTGGTGCTCTAGCAAAATTTTTTTGCGTGCCTATCGCGGCTACAAGGGGAGAGGTGTTTGCCACGAGCCTCTCTCGTGCCCCCCTCATTGATTCAACGCCGCTGTCAGGGCGGATGGATATGTCAGATTTTGAAACGGTGGATGCCGACGTTGAATCAATTAGAGGGGCATGAAGCCCACCCTCAAGGGTGCTATTCCTGGACTCTCCTTTACATCATGTTTTCTTGTCACTTAGCTGCTGCAATTTTAGAAAAAGGTTTGGCAGTAGTTGCCAGCCCTCACCACGTCTACTTGGTGATTTTAAAACTCGATCTAAAATAGGAGCCCTCGTCTAGCACCTCTATCCAGTGTTGCTCAGGTATTGCATAAATTTATGCCATCGGTGCGAATCCCCCAACGAATGCCTACACTTGGACCCTCCCTTAGATCACCTTCTTCGATCACTCTACCGACGCAACTACGAAAGAGACTTGGCAGCGGTTGCCATTCTACAGCGTGTCTGTTCAGTGATTTCGAAGTTGATCTAATGGCGAGCCCTTGTCTCTAGCCATGAGGTGGGTGCTTGGCGCTCTAGCAAAATTTTTTGCGTGCCTATCATGGCTACAATGGGAGAGGTGGTTACCCAGAGCCTCTCCCATGCCTCCCTCATTGATTCAATGCCGCTGTTAGGGCGGATGGTTATGTCAGATTTTGAAATAGTGGATTGCGACGTTGAATCAATTAGAGGGGCATGAAGCCCACCCTCGAGGGTGCTATTCCTGGACTCTCCTTTAGATCACGTTTTCTTGTCACTCAGCTGGCGCAATTTCGAAAAAAGGTTTGGCAGCGGTTGCCAGCCCTCACTGCATCTACTTGCTGATTTTAAAACTCGATCTAAAATGGGAGCCCTCGTCTAGCACCTCCGTCCGGTGTTGCTCGGGTATTGCATAATTTTTTGCTATTGGCACGAATCCCTAGCCTTGGACTCTCTCTTAGATCACCTTCTTCGATCACTCGACCGATGTAATTACGGAAGAGGCTTGGCAATGGTTGCCATTCCACAGCGCGTCTGTTCAGCGATTTCGAAGTTGATCTACTAATGGCGAGCCCTTGTCTAGCCATGAGGTGGGTGCTTGGGGCTCTAGCAATTTTTTGTGTGCCTATCGCGGCTACAATGGGAGCTTTGATAACAAAAGTTCTCGGCGAACCTTCCCAATAGAAATCAGTGCTCGTGTTCGCGAAAGACACGTTATTCAGATTTTTGGAATATTGGCACCAGCAGCGTTTCTATTGGGAGGGCCGTGAAGCCATCCCGATTTTGCTATGCGAGGGTTCTCTCCCCAGAGTCGTTCTCTATGCAACAACTTCTTTGGCACAAAATTTTTAGAATGGTTCGGCAGCGGTTGTTGTTCCAATGGTGCCGTTGTGGTGGTTGCCTAGGCAGCGATCTGAAGGGCAACCCATCGTCTAGTAGTTGGCCTACGCATCACGAGTGACAAGGGAGCCTTTGTTATCGGAAGCTCCCCGTGGCCATTCGATTAGAAGAGCCATTGCTTGTTTGAGCAAGGACGAATGCAGCCTTGGATTCCAAATGAAATCAACAATTTCGGATCTATTTAAGAGCAGAATGAAGCAGCAGCACAGCCCGTTTGCTATGCACGGCTCCCCAAAGTTGCTCTTCTTTCTCACTCCATTGCCACAATTTCAGGAGTTCTTCGACAGCGGTTGTCATTCCAATGTGTCGTTGCGGTGATCTGGAGAGCAATGCTAAGGGCGAGAGTTTGTGTCTAGAATTTGGGATGTTTGTGCGAGCGAGCAGGGGAGCTTCTCTTATCGGAACCTCTCCGTGGCCTTCGAATATATGGACCCAGTGCCGATGATATCGATGGATGCGAGCCCTTGGATTCCAAATTTTTCCACAGCTAACATTGGTTTTTGTGAGAGATGGGCATGAAAGAACATCCCAATTGCTACGCGGGAGCTCCCTAAGGTCGCCTCTATGCCAACTCGATCGGCACAACATTGGGAATGGTTCGACAGCAGTTGACGTTCCAATGTGTCATCGGGGGATGTCTTGGAAAGTGGTCTTTCTTTCAAGGGTGAGCTCGCATATAGACCTTGGATTGTGCGTCGCGTCACAAGTGAATGGGGAGAGATCTCTCTATGAATGGCGGCATGGTGATATCAAGAGAAAATTGACTTAGTCGGAGCCATTGGCCTCGGGCCATTGTGACGGCCTCACAATTTCTCTTTAATTGCAACCTATGTTTGCCTAGTAGCAGAGTTTGCATGTAAGATGGGCCTTGTTCTTGAGAGTTCCAGGAGATGACCTCCAGAACTTTTGGATTGGGCCCCTTCAAGGTGAAATTAATCCAGTTGATCGGATGAGCTCGATGACCATTTCAGTCCCTTGGCTCCATGAACTCACATCTCCTAACCGATGACAATCTTTTGCTCCTTTGCCGACCTCATAAAAAATTAGGCCATGAATGGCTGTTTGGTAGGAATTTTAAAGGATTTGGATTTTTAAGGTGGATGTCGGTGTGTTCGCTAATTTCTAATGTAGAGCGAGCCTCGCACTAATAGCTTATATAGGAGAGGTGGTTGCCGCGAGCCTCTCCCGTGCCCCCCTCATTGATTCAACGCTGGTGTCAAGGCGGATGGATATGTCAGATTTTGAAACGGTGGATGCCGACGTTGAATCAATTAGAGGGGCATGAAGCCCACCCCAAATGTGCTATTCCTCGACTCTCCTTTAATAATTTTTTCTTCTCACTCAGCTAGCGCAATTTCAGAAAAAGGTTTGGCAGCGGTTGCCATCCCTCACCGCGTCTACTTGGTGATTTTAAAACTCGATCTAAAATGGGAGCCCTCGTCTAGCACCTCCGTTCGGTGTTGCTCGGGTATTGCATAAAATTATGCCATCGGCACGAATCCCCCAAAGAATGCCTACGCTTGGACCCTCTCTTAGATCACCTTCTTCGATCACTCGACTGACGCAACTATGAAAGAGACTTGGCAGCAGTTGCCATTCTACAGTGCGTCTGTTCAACAATTTTGAAGTTGATCTAATGGCGAGCCCTTGTCTCTAGCCATGAGGTGGGTGCTTGGTGCTCTAGCAAAATTTTTTGCGTGCCTATCGTGGCTACAATGGGAGAGGTGGTTTCCGCAAGCCTCTGCCGTGCCCCCCTCATTGATTCAACGCCGCTGTCAGGGCGGATGGATATGTCAGATTTTGAAAAGGTGGACACCGACGTTGAATCAATTAGAGAGGCATGAAGCCCACCCTCGAGGGTGCTATTCCTGGACTCTCCTTTAGATCATGTTTTCTTGTCACTCAGCTGGCGCAATTTTGGAAAAAGGTTTGGCAGTGGTTGCCAGCCCTCACCGCGTCTACTCGGTGATTTTACAACTCGATCTAAAACGGGAGCCCTCGTCTAGCACCTCTGTCCGGTGTTGCTCGGGTATTGCATAAATTTATGCCATCGGCGTGAATCCCCCAATGAATGCCTATGCTTGGACCCTCTCTTAGATCACCTTCTTCGATCACTCAACCGACGCAACTATGGAAGAGACTTGGCAGCGATTGCCATTCTACAGCGTGTCTGTTCAGCGATTTCAAAGTTGATCTAATGGTGAGCCCTTATCTCTAGCCATGAGGTGGGTGCTTGGTGCTCTAGAAAAAAATTTTGCATGCCTATCACGGCTACAATGGGAGAGGTGGTTGTCGCGAGCCTCTCCCGTGCCCCCCTCATTGATTCAACGCTGCTGTCAGGACGGATGGATATGTCAGATTTTGAAATGGTGGACGCCAACGTTGAATCAATTAGAGGGGCATGAAGCCCACCCTTGAGGGTGCTATTTCTCGACTCTCCTTTAGATCATGTTTTCTTGTCACTTAGCTGGCACAATTTTGGAAAAAGGTTTGGCAGCAGTTGCCAGCCCTCACCGCGTCTACTTGGTGATTTTAAAACTCGATCTAAAACAGGAGCCCTCGTCTAGCACCTCTGTCCAGTGTTGCTCGGGTATTGCATAAATTTATGCCATCGGCACGAATCCCCTAATTAATTCCTACGCTTGGACCCTCTCTTAGATCACCTTCTTTGATCACTCGATCTACACAACTACGGAAGAGACTTGGCAGCGGTTGCCATTCTACAGCGCGTCTGTTCAGCGATTTCGAAGTTGATCTAATGGCAAGCCCTTGTCTCTAGCTATGAGGTGGGTGCTTGGCGCTCTAGCAAAATTTTTTGCGTGCCTATCGCGGCTACAACGGGAGAGGTGGTTGCCTCGAGCCTCTGCCGTGTCCCCCTCATTGATTCAACGTCGCTGTCAGGGTAGATGGAAATGTTGGATTTTGAAACGGTGGACGTCAATGTTGAATCAATTAGAGGGGCATGAAGCCCACCCTCGAGGGTGCTATTCCTGGACTCTCCTTTAGATCATGTATTCTTGTCACTCAGCTGGTGCAATTTCAGAAAAAGGTTTGGTAGCGGTTGCCAGCCCCTCACCGCATCTACTTGGTGATTTTAAAACTCGATCTAAAACGGGAGCCCTCGTCTTGCACCTCCGTCCGGTGTTGCTCGGGTATTGCACAAATTTTTGCCATCGGCACGAATCCCCCAACGAATGACTACACGCTTGGACCCTCTCTTAGATCACCTTCTTTGATCACTCGACCAACGCAATTACGGAAGACACTTGGCAGCGGTTGCCATTCTACACCGCGTCCGTTCTACGATTTTGAAGTTGATCTAATGGTGAGCCCTTGTCTATAGCCATGAGGTGGGTACTTGGCACTCTTGCAAATATTTTTTGAGAGCCTATCGTGGCTACAATGGGAGAGGTGGTTTCCGCAAGCCTCTCCCGTGCCCATCTCATTGATTCAACGCCGCTGTCAGGGCGGATGGATATGTCAGATTTTGAAACGGTGGATGCCGATGTTGAATCAATTAGAAGGCCATGAAGCCCACCTTCGAGGGTGCTATTCCTGGACTCTCCTTTAGATCATGTTTTCTTGTCACTCAGCTGGCGCAATTTCAGAAAAATGTTTAGCAGTGGTTGCCAGCCCTCACCGCGTCTTCTTTGTGATTTTAAAACTCGATCTAAAATGGGAGCCCTCGTCTAGCACCTCCGTCCGGTGTTGCTCGGGTATTGCATAAATTTTTTCCATCGGCGCGATTACCCCAACGAATGCCCTATGCTTGGACCCTCTCTTAGATCACCTTTTTTGATCACTCGACCGACGCAATTATGGAAGAGACTTGGTAGCGGTTGCCATTCTACACCGCGTCTGTTCTGCGATTTCAAAGTTGATCTAATGGAGAGCCCTTGCCTCTAGCCATGAGGTGGGTGCTTGGCGCTCTAGAAAATTTTTTTTGCGTGCCTATCGCGGCTACAATGGGAGAGGTGGTTACCGTGAGCCTCTCCTGTGCCCCCCTCATTGATTCAATGCCGCTGTCAGGGCAGATGGATATGTCAGATTTTGAAACGGTGGACACCGACATTGAATCAATTAGAGGGGCATGAAGCCCACCCTCGAGGGTGCTATACCTGGACTCTCCTTTAGATCATGTTTTCTTGTCACTCAGCTGCCGCAATTTCGGAAAAAGGTTTGGCAGCGGTTGCCAGCCCTCACCGTGTCTACTTGGTGATTTTAAAACTCGATCTAAAACAGGAGCCCTCATCTAGCACCTCCGTCCGGTGTTGCTCGGGTATTGCATAAATTTATTCCATCGGCCCGAATCCCCCAATGAATGCCTATGCTTGGACCCTCTCTTAGATCACCTTCTTCGATCACTCGACCGATGTAACTACGAAAAGAGACTTGGCAGTGGTTGCCATTTTACAGCGCGTGCCTATCGCGTAGAGAATGTTTTCTAGTCACTCAGCTGGCGCAATTTCGAAAAAAGGTTTGGCAGCGGTTGCTAGCCCTCACCGCATCTTCTTGGTGATTTTAAAACTCGATCTAAAATAGGAGCCCTCATCTAGCGGCTCTGTGCCAACTCGATCGGCACAACATTGGGAAATGGTTCGACAGTGGTTGTCGTTCCAATGTGTCATCAGGGGATGCCTTGGAAAGTGGCCTTTCAAGGGCGAGCTCACGTCTAGCCCTTGGATTGTGCGTCGCATCACAAGTGAATGGGGAGATCTCTCTGTGAACGGCAGCATGGCGATTGCAAGAGAAAATTGACTTAGTCAGAGCATTGGCTTGCGTATCACGAGTGACAAGGGAGCCTTTGTTATTGGAAGCTCCCCGTGGCCATTTGATTAGAAGAGCCATTGCTTGTTTGAGCAAGGATGAATGCAGCCTTGGATTCCAAACGAAATCAATGATTTCGGATCTATATAAGAGCGGAATGAAGCAGCAGCATAGCCTGTTTGCTATGCGCAGCTCCCCAAAGTTTCTCTTCTTTCTCACTCCATTGCCACAATTTCAAGAGTTGTTCGACAGTGGTTGTCATTCCAATGTGTCGTTGTAGTGATCTGGAGAGCGATGCTAAGGGTGGGAGCTTGTGTCTAGAATTTGGGATGTTTGTGCGCGCGAGCAGGGGAGCTTCTCTTATCGGAACCTCTCTGTGGCCTTCGAATATATAGACCCAGTGCCAATGATATCGATGGATGCGAGCCCTTGGATTCCAAATTTGTCCATAGCTAACATTGGTTTTTGGGAGAGATGGGCATGAAAGCACATCCCAATTTCTATGCGGGAGCTCCCTAAGGTCGCCTCTGTGCCAACTCAATCAGCACAACATTGGGAATGGTTTGACAGCGGTTGACGTTCCAATGTGTCATCGGGGGATGTCTTGGAAAGTGGTCTTTCTTTCAAGGGTGAGCTCGCATCTAGACCTTGGGTTGTGCGTTACGTCACAAGTGAATGGGGAGAGATCTCTCTGTGAGTGGCGGCATGGTGATTGAAAGAGAAAATTTACTTAGTCAGAGCCATTAGCCTCAGGCCATTATGACGGCCTCACAATTTCTCTTTAATTGCAACCTATGTTTGCGCAGTAGCAGAGTTTGCATGTAAGATGGGCCTTGTTCTTGAGAGTTCTAGGAGATGACCTCTGAAAATTTTGGATTGGGCCCCTTCAAGGTGAAATTCATCCAGCTGATCGGATGAAGCCTGATGTGCTTGTATCTATTCCGAGATGGTAATGATGGTCATTAATCTGTGGCGATGAATATTATCCCATTCAGTAATCGCAATGGCGGAGCTAGTGGGAAGTACTTGTCGCTTTGTTTTGATGGATATACCCTATATGTAGGTGTCTGCACGGCTTGCAACACACTGCACATTTGGTGTTCGATTCTAAGATGCGTTTTTTGCTGAGTGTGTATGGAGTTGTATCTTTTAGCCAAGGGCTCCATCTCATTGGCATGTTCTATCATTGCATTTTTATCCTGCCCGAACGGAAAGAAGGAAAGAGATGGTTGCACAGGTGCATTGCTCGACGTCCCTAATTTCATCAAGGGTCCACTCTCCACCCTAAGTTTTTGCCGATCGGTAGAGCCTTGGGATTGAGAGGGGGGCCGGCGAAAGGTTTGGTTGCTGCATAATCTATTCGCTAGTGCGTTCTCGGTGCATGCTCGCCTCTTCACTGTCTCATCCTACAGAAGTGCATGGCACTGTCGTGACAACCTTTGTGGTCCGGGCCAGTAGAAGCATTGAGTATTACCGATAATTTTTGTTTGGATGCGGAAACTCTCCATGCCCTGTCCTGCCCTGTACGATTCGAACGGTTGCGGCTCGTGGGTTCTGCGGGAGATACTCTTCTTCAACTCCCCCCTAAAGAGAGCGTTCAGTGTTTGCATTGTGTGGACAAAAAGCCCAAGGCATTTCATCTCTCTCTTCAGATGCAAAATTCTGGGAGGGCTTGTCAAAGTATGGCCGTTTGTACGAGGTGCACCAAAAAGCATGTAGGGGGCATATGCCTGGGAAATGGATGTCTCTGAGTGTCCTTACTCGGTCGCGTGCACGGTGTACATCTTTGCATTATGACCCTGCTGTGAG